>JAJEJO010000580.1:94059-145115 GCA_020662805.1 Glaucomys volans | reverse complement strand
TACAGGCGTGCGCCACCACGCCCGGCTTCAGGCTTTTTGATGGGCAGGAAGAGCTCTCCTCCTGCCTGATGGCATAGCTCATGTACCAAGACCCATTCCTTGTTCTAGACCTTGCTGCTGAGGCTTTGGCCATCACTGTCAAAGACTTCTGTACACTGCCCCCATCTGACTCTGAAGTCCTTCCCAGAGCATCAGAGTCCAATGACAAGTCCACCAATGTCCTTGTCTGCTACTTGGTGTGTTCTCTAAAAAGCAAAAGCCTTCGTTGTCACCTTCCCATGTGAATGCAACTGCTTCCTCACTAATTTTCCTATTTGTTTTCCTGCCCCTTCACATTTCTCACCTACTTTTATTTCTTCACATTGCCGCCCAAGATATCTTTCTAAAACCCAGCCCTGATCATGTCATCTTCCTCCCTAAAATCCATAACCATCAGGCTGAGTTTCAGATGCACTCTGGATTTCTGGACCTGATCCATGCTCTGGCCTTACCATTCCCCTCTTCGAAATCTGCTCATTCTTACTGACAGTGAGCAATCCTCCCAATATCACCCTTCAGGACTCGGTTCAGATGCTGCGGTGGCTGAGATGTTTTCACTGGTCCCCCAGTTTGTACTCCGTGTTCCTCTTTTGGGTTCTCCTTACCTTCTGCACAAACCTGTTTAGTAATTTTCCCTTTCTCTTAATTCCCCTTGGACTGCAAGATCTTTGAGTCTAGGGATAGCATTTTAATGTTCTGCTCCCAGACCTAAACATACCAAGTATTCAACACATTTAAAAATATGAATATATGGAATGATATGTGGAAATGATATATGGAAAAAAGAACAAATGAAGGATATGATGAATGAATAAAGCAGAGCCTATAATTTTGCCCTTTGTGCATAATAGCTCAAGAAGACAAGCTAAGTAACCTTAAAAGAGAACTCCAGACTTGTTGCCCTAGATTACTACTGCATAGTCAAATGCCTACAGAGAAGGTCATTATGTTGAGGTTTGTACTAGTGGAGCTGAGGGCACAAGGTCCCTTGATCTTTTCTTTGCTCTGAACATTAACAGACTATTGGCAGTTAGTTTACAAAAACAATTCGCATCTAGTTTCAGACCCAGAGATAAATACTCTGATTTGGGGGGTTATTACTCCCTCTTGCATTAGGAAGGCAATTAGGAAGAAAACTGACAAGAAGTGAGCTATTTTTAATGGGTACCATGTTGAGAAAAGCTGTATTATTTTCTGACTGCATTTACCTATCCACATACACCACTGTGCAAATATATCATTAAGCATATCATCTTAGGGTAGCATCTCTTTCTAATTTTATCTCTTAATTATAATTCAGTGTTTATTTCTAGTTTGCTAAACAGGATATAAAAAATGTCAAACTAAATAAAGTTGGCAGATGTTTTGCTTTGAATGCATAAACAGCTGATTTTTTTCCCTTAAGTGTAATTTAATTTTTCTGGAAAATTTGAACATGATTTGACAATATTCAGGAATTTTAAATATGTAGGAAAAAACACGTTATTAATGTTTTACCTTGGGAAAAACATTCACAGTATACAAAAATATATACAATAAATTGTGCTCTTTTACTAACACATACCAGCACTCACCTCCTTGAATACCTCTCCCATAGTTTATTGCTCTAATTTTTTGGGTATTTTCTGTGCATGAGTGTGTGTGCACACACACTATTTACAAAATTGTGATAATTTGGTTCTGAAACTTTTTGTTTATTTAACATACCTTAGATATTGAATTAAGTCTGTACATGTATGTTCACCTCCCCCCCTTCTTTTTTTTTCTTTTTTGGTGCTGCGGATTGAACACAGAACCTTATGCCCTACCACTGAACTGCACTCCCAGCCCTCCCTTTGTAATAGATATAGTTCGTTTTGAGGGGGGTGGGGGTACCAGGGATTGAACCTAGGGGCACTCAACCACTGAGCCACACCCCAGCCCTATTCTGTATTTTATTTAGAGACAGGGTCTCACTGAATTGCTTAGCGCCTTACTTTTGCTGAGGATGGCTTTGAACTTGTGATCCTCCTGCCTCAGCCTCCAGAGCTGCTGGGATTACAGGAGTGTGCGACCATGCCCAGTTTATAATAGATATAGTTTTAATGTTTTTTCATGAATGAATCATTTTTTAACAGTGTTCTTTTAGTGACTTAGATTATCTTTAGTTCTCAATTATCAAAAGCTTACAGTAAACATCCTTTAATATGTGTGTATGTGTATCTCTATATATGTATTTACTTGGCCAAGTATATAACTACATAGAAGAAATTTCTATACATGGAATTTCTGAATCAAAGGATATAAGTTATATATATTGTATGCATATATAACATATACACTATATCATTATATAATATATATGTATGTATAATATATAAATATGTAAACTTTTCGGCAGTCCAAAATTTTATAAGTTTGTACCCCTACCAATAGTAAGTAAGAGTACCCATTTTTCTGACATTCCCAAACAGAATATCATCAGTCTTTTAAATTTTTACTCATTTGATAGGTCGAAAATATGTTACATTATTATTTGAATGTAACTTTCTATAACTATAGCTAGCACTGAATGCCTTCTTATGTGGTTATTTTATATGGCTTATATATGTTCTTTGCCCATTATTCTCTTGAGTTGCTTGTCTTCTTATTGGTGACAACACCAGAATTTCTATATGTGGAGAACTTAAATAAGCAATCTTATTGGAAAGGATAAAGCTAAGGAAATTGTTTTGAAATTGTGGTTGCGTGGTAACTTTACTGTGCAAAATTGAGAAAAAAATTATATTGTCCTTAGCGAAGAATAGAGGACAGCTAATGAAAATAGCCTCCTCATTCCCTGATCCCACTTTGATTTCACTATGACTTTTTAATTGATTTAAAAGAGTTCCTTGTTTACTAAATAAATTAGCCCCTTTGATGTGAAGTTTGTTGTATATACCTTTCCTGGTTCTTTCAACTCTATTTAAAGTACTTTTTACCCTTTAGAATTAATTTTTATGTGAACTAATTTATCATTCTGGAATAACTGGCACATGTAGAAAATATTTATATAATGCAAGATTGTGTAAAAAAGTTATCTTTTCTTTCTGGAACTTTTATCTTGGCTTATATTTATGTTTAAATTTTTGATTCACCTGGGTTTTACTTTTGGTCAGAAAGAATAAAGAAATTCAACTTTAAAAAATGGCTAGCTGGTTGTAGGATATAGTTATAATTTTTAACTATGATATTCTGAATTTTTTTCTATCGAGCTTTTACTAGAGGAAAATAATCAAGTGAACTTCCTTTTCTTGTAATTTACTCAGAATTTGTTTTTGCTGCTCTGCAATATTTTGATGAAGACCTGCTTTTCCCAATATTTATTTTGGTTCAGAATACATCTTCAACTAAACGCTGTTAAAATGAAGTGATGTCAGAGGAGAACAAAATACAAAATGATTATCTAACACCTTGTTCAGCATGAAGTCCAATTTATTGTCACCACAGAAGACAATTCTTTGAAAGCAAAAGCAATGGACTGAATGTTTGTGTCCTGCCCCACCACACCCCACAAAATCCTAACCCCAAATGTCATTTATTAGGAATTTGGGCCTTGCAGAAGTGATTTATTTATTTTTGTGGTATTAAATAATTAATTTTGAATAAGTAGATATGTTTTAAGCTGTAGAGTGTATATCTTAAAAGATGTATTTGTGATCATTACAATTGGATTTGGAATTTTATAACATTAAAGTAAGTGTCAACCTGTGATTGGAGAATTTATTCCATATATTTTTATCTCTTTATTAAAGAAGAAGAAGGCCAGGAGTGGTGGCACAAACCTGTGAATCCCAGCAACACAGGCGGCTGAGGCAGAAGGATCACAAATTCAAGACTGGACTCAGCAACTTAGGGAGGCCCTAAACAACTTAGTGAGACCCTGTCTCAAAATTTAAAAAATAGAAAGGGCTTGAAATAAAAAGGTCTGGGGATGTGGCTCAGTGGTAAAAAGTTCTTCGGGTTCAATTCAAATATATGTGTATGTATATATATATATGTATGTATATACATATATATATATAAAAGATGAAACCTAGGTTTTATGAAGTCCATAGTTTATATGATGAGCATATTTTTCAGTTGAAAATATAGATCAAGGGTTTTTAATATAATATAATTTTAAGTTTAATGTTTTCTTAAAATTAGGCTCAGGTTATGCTTTCTCCCTGGAATACTCTGTAGATAATGTTGTGTGCTTTTGGCAGGATAATAGCTGAAAACAGGAAATCTGTCAGTCCCTCATAGGTGGGGTTAATTTTGATCACTACTATATGAGGAGACAATTTAAGATTGCAAATATCCTGCTCCCCATCACAATTTCAACCTAGATTGAACATCAACTGTCCAAACCAATCTTTATTTATGGTGGTTAATCTTCCAACCCCAGCTCTCTTGCTAGGTTGATATGTTGCTCTAAGCATGAGTTTCAGTTTCTTTCTCATATATTTCTTCACTTATCAATTTACCATTTGTATGGATTCCTATTTTTAGTAGTTTATGATTGATTTCTATACTTATTTTGGTGCTCAAGTAGTCTTATATTTGACCAATGTCCCTTCAAAGCAGTGCTTATGTGTTTGAAATGCCCCCATTATTTTTTGTGTACTTCTTTATTTTTCTTTACTTTCTCCTAGGCTGTGTCTATTGTCATGTCCAGTAAGTAAACAACTGACATGTGGCCTCCTACAAGCACACATGGATGAGGATAATCAAGGTGAGAATTTGGATTGGAATTATTTTTCCCCAGCTGATTTCTCCCCTGGCCTGGTACATCCCTTTCAAAACAAGTAGGAGTGAGGGAAGTGAGTTTTTTTTTCTTTTATATTATATTAAAAACATGAAATAAAAACAACATTTTCAAATGACGTCTCAATGTTTTAAAAGACAAAGGTATGTTCTAGATTAAGGAAAACCAAAAAGACTTGACAATTACATGCAATACCACATCCTAGACTAGATCCAACATTTGAGGAGAAAATCAGGTTAATTGGTGAACCTGGAATGCTGACTTCAGATTAAATACAATTTTATATCAAAGTTACATTTACAGAAGTTAAATATATATATATAAAGTGTATATATAAATATGTACATATTTATATATATTATGTACATATTTATATATATTAACATATATTTAACTATATATTTAATTATAACTGGAATTTAATAATTCCAGTATTTAACTATATATAAAACTATATATAAATATATATTTAACTGTATATAATATATATAAATATATATCAATATATATTTAACTATTTATATATAAATATATATATGTGTATGTATATATATATATACATATATATATATATATCATGGGTTTGATGCTGGAGTACAGTGACAGAGCATGTGTGGGGCTCTGGTTTCCACCCCCAGCACCTACATTAAATAAATAAGGTCAAAATTTAATATCATATGTGGATACAGAAGGAGCCAGCCAAAGGAACATACCCAGTTATTAAATGAACCACAAATAAGGTAGATTAGTCAAGTCAGCCCTCTCCTCTGTTGCGTGTTAGGAATTAACAACCTAGGTCACAAACAGACAAGGCCCTCTTTTGCAACTAGGTTCTTAAGGGAGAAGGAGGACCATGGCAGAAGTGTGCAGTGGAATGAGTTGTGAGGCAGCAATACAAAGCAGTTAAAAGGTTAGAGCCCTGGTCACTTGAAGCTTCCGAACTTGGCATTCAGTCTTTCCAATCAGATGATGCCTTAAGGCTTCACCTGACACCTCCCGCCCTCTCCCAAACTGGAAAGTTGGGACAAATCCATGGTCTTGGTTTAGGGTACTTCGTTACTAACGCTTGTGCTTTGAGCCACAACAGCTCTGGGGAAAGCATAACTTGGTGGTCTTCTCCGGGGACCAGGGGAAGAAAGCTATGCAGTAGTTGCTTGGTGTCATTTTCATCCATGCACAGAATAAATGTTATCTTTCCTCTTGCTCTCTTCCTTTTTTAAGTGTGTGATTATAATGAGTGCTTAATTCAGTTGGATCATGCAGGTAGGCTAGGGAAATCACAACAGGGTGTACTTTTTTTTTATGTCAGCCCACAGAAGTCATTCTAAACAAAACTGTCTTTAGCTTTGGCAAAGTGTAGGCAGTAATTTAGGTGAAGACGTGGGCTTTGTGCTTAAGTTATTAGGAGAGCTTCTTTAATTTGCCTCACCAGTGGGGCTCTGGGCTGGGAGAATAATGTGGTAAGATTTTCGAGTTCTCAGTCTCCTAAAAAAGCTTCTCAGGGACATAAAAAACAATTCTCAGTAAGTGCCAACACTTGTTCTATGTTGTTAAATGTTTGTTGATCTTTGTCTATATATAAATTGTATGTTGTTCTTTATTTTAAAAATTCCTTTTCTCTCCACTCTCTATATTAAGATGTAAGAGAAAGGTGTTCTATCATCAACTACTATTCCCACATTTGCTTGTCTTTTGTGATTTTATTTTTATTAAAAAATTGGTACAGGCTCTTGGTAAAACCTTCAAACAATGCAGAAATGAATAAAGTACAAATTTAAATCCTTTTTTCCTATCCAATTCTACTTTTTATAAAAAAATAAATAGTTTGGTGTCCTCTCAGACAATTTTATGACATTTTATAACAAATTTAAGCAAAAAATTTGTTTTATGAAACCCATGTGTTTTTTTGTTTTATTTTGTTTTTTGTTTTTGATACTGGGGATTGAACCCAGGGCACTCCACCACTGAGCCACATCCCCAGTCCTATTTTGTATTTTATTTAGAGACAGGGTCTCACTGAGTTGCTTAGGGCCTCGCTAAGTTGCTGAGGCTGGCTTTGAACTCAGGATACCCGTGCCTCAGCCTCCTAAGTGCTGGGATTACAGGTGTGTGCCACCGTGCCTGGCTGAAACCCATGTTTTTATAGAAAAAAAGCACTCCTTTTCAGTTTGCATTAATTCTAGACTTTTAGGAAATAACAACAATAGTACAAAACACTCCTATATACCCTTTACTTAGATTCTCCAACTGTTAACATTTTACCCCTTTTATGATTGTCTTCATGTCTTTTACACACATTATTATTCTCATTTTTATTAGTAGTATTATTATTATCATTATTATTAATGGTGCTGGGTATCAAACCCAGAGCTTGCACATGGTAGGCAAGTGCTCTACCACTGAACTACATCCCTAGCCCTCATATTATTTTTTCTTTACCATTTGAAAATAAGTTGTGTTCAAGATACTGCCTGCCCCCTAAATAGTTCAGTGTATATTTCCCACGAAAGATATTCTTGGGATATAATGCAAATATCAAAAACAGGGGATTCACATTGATAGAATACTATCGTCCACCATACAGATTTTCTTCTATTTTTCCATTTATACCAACTACTATGGCTTTTTAATTACATCATGATTTATTGAAAGGAATGTGTCAACAGACAGATGCCTTAACATTTTTTTTTTTACAACTTTTCAAACGAGTAAGCTGACCAGCTCTGCCTCCTGATTATCTGCATGTTGCTCTGCACCTCCCACTCTCTATCTTACACACAGACGTGTGCAGACAAACACACACCCCCTCAGTGGCCCTCCTTGGCATTTTCTGATCTTGCCTTGTTACTTACTTTGTTCACTTCTGTTCCCCAGATGCCCTTCCCCTTATTTTCCTTTTGTGCCTGGCAAAATCTCACCCTGCCTTCAAAGCCTCCTGTTTGACAACTTTCCCAGCCCAGCCTCTCTCATGGACTCTTAGCTCTGCTTCATTTGTGTTCTCTGTTTTCTACACCAGGCTGCTTTATAGCATTTCCTACTATACCATCACTTTCCAGATTTCTACCTGATAGTTATTTTGTTTTATGCTTATAGAAATCAGGGGTCCAGGGGTCAGAATAGAATTGCTAATAAATGCTGGGGTTTTTGTTGTTTTCTTTCTCTCTTTCTCTCCTTCTTTTGCTCCCTCTCTTTTCTCTTTCTTTCTCTCTCTCCCCTCCCTCCTTTCTTCTTTTGCCTTTGGTACCAAAGGATTGAACCCAGGAGCACTTACTCATTAAGCCATTTCCCCACCCAGCCCTTTTTATTTATTTTTTATTTTTCTATTTTTTTTTTTTGGTACTGGGGATTGAACCCAGGGCACTCCACCACTGAGCCACATCCCCAGCCCTATTTTGTATTTTATTTAGAGACAGGGTCTCACTGAGTTGCTTAGGGCCTCGCTAAGTTGCTAAGACTGGCTTTGAACTCGTGATCCTCTGGCCTCAGCCTCCCAAGTGCTGGGATTACAGGTGTGCGCCACCGCGCCCGGCTCCTTTTTATTTTTTATTTTGATTTTGAGACAGGGTTTCGCTTAGTTACTTAGGGTCTCACTTAATTGCTAAGGCTGGCTTTGAACTTATGATCCTCCTGCCTCAGCCTCCCAAGCAGCTGGGATTACAGGCCTGTGCCACTGCACCTGTCTAAATGCTGGTTTAATACTGAGTTGTCCATGAATCTTTTCTTACAAGCGGATGCCAACAAAATGAATAAAACACTGACTGCCTTCTTGTAAGTTATAAGATTTTATAAAAAAAAATGTGTCATACTAAAGCAGGGAAATAAAAACATTATGGCTTTAGAACCTACCTGAACTGACAACTACAAAACATGGATAAAAGAAGGAAGACCTAAATAAGTGAAAGGGCAGACTGCATATATGGATTGGAAGGCTTAGTATGTGGTTAAGACGGCAGTTCTACCTAAACTTATCTGCGGATTCAGCATATCTCTATCAAAATTTCAATCTCCTTTTTTGTCAGAAATGGAAAAGATGGTTTTCAAATTCATATGGAATTGGAAGGAACTCTGAATAGCAAAAACAATCCTGAAAAAGAACAAAGTTGGAACATCCATACTTCCTGATTTCAAAACACACTGCAAGGCTGCAGTAATCAAAATCATGTTATTGGCATATAATATAAATACATATATACCAGTGGGATAGAATTGAGAGTCCAGAAATAAACCCACATATCAATGGTCAACTGATTTTTAAAAAATTGTAAAAAAAGTACATATAAAATTACCATTTAAAAAAGTGTAGAGACCCGTGGCATTAAGTATATTCACATTGTTGTGCAATCATCACCATCATCCATCCAGCCCTAATTTTTTTCATCTTGTGCTTCTGAAATGCGGCACCATGAACAGCAATATGGCCAACAGGTTTTAACAAAGGTGCCACATTCATTCCATGAGGAAAGAAAGTCTCTTCAATAAATGGTCCTGGGACAAGAATAGCTCCACAGACAAAAGAAAGAGGTGGGTCCCTACCTCACACCATATATAAAAATTAACTCAAAATGCATTAACTACCCATAAGGGCTAAAACCATAAAACTCTTAGAAGAAAATAGGGGTCAATTTTCATAACCTTGGACATGGCAATGGGTTTTTAATAGGATCCAAAATGTACAGGCAACAAAACAACAAATAGAAAAATTGGATTTTATCAAAATTTAAAAAAGTTTTTATGCATCAAAGGGAATTATCAAGAAAATGAAAAAAGAAACTATGGAATGGGAAAAATATTTGTAAGTCATGTCTGATAAGAATTTAATATCCAAAATACAAGGAAAACTCCTACAACTCAACAACAAAAAAACCACTTGATTTTAAAATGAGTAAAGGACTTGAATAAACATTTCTCTAAAGAAGATAAGTAAGTGGCCAAAAAGCACATGGAAATAGATTAGAGGTTGCCACCATCTGGAGGTAGGGGTAAAATAGGAAGTCATTGCTTAATGGGTACAGAATGTCTGTTAGGAGTGATGAAAAAGAAGATACAGTCATCCCTCAGTACTTTGGGGAATTGGTTCCAGGTCTCCTGTGGATGCCAAATCTGTGGAAGCTCAAGTCTCTTATATAAAACAATGTAGTATTTGCACATAACCTATACATATCCTTGTATATATTTTAAATAATCTCTGGATGACCTCTAATTCCTAATACAATGTAAATGTTATGTAAGCAGATGTTATACTGTATTAAGAAAGAATAAAAAGAAAGAAAGTATGTGTGGCTCAGCATAGGTACCATTTTTTTTTTTTCCTGAACATTTTCCATCTGTAGTTGGTTGAATTCATGAAGATGGAAGGCTGTTGTACACAGTGGTGATGGTTGCATGAATGGTACTACTGAATTTTACACTTAAAGAGCTAACATGGCATGCTTTGTTATGTGCATTTTAACACAGGGATGTGTGCAAGCGTGCAAGCGCACACACAAACCTACCTGGACTTGTTTCAGATTCTGAGACTCAGAAGGAACAGCTAAGGGAGCAACTGCCATTTAAGGCAGACCCCAACACCTAACACCAGAATCAAGGTGAGGGAGAGCGTCCTTCTAAAACTTGGAGTCTTCACACTCTGGGTTTCCAATTTTAGTTTGCATCAGATTCACTTAATTCAACAGATTTGTCCCCATCCATCAAGATTCCCATTTGTTAGGTCTAAGGTCGGTTAAAACACTAATTTTGATAAGTTTCCCAGTTAAGCGTGAAACAAAAGCGTGGAAGGATTGTTCTAAAATGCTTGTTAATAGAGTCTGAAAATAGTGAATAGAATTTGGTTTCTGCTATTGTCTGGAATACTGACTGTGAGATTGCATAGAATCTTTGCCCTTTTAATGCGAAACTTGGATTCCTGTTCTACAGTGTCGCCTCCGCTCTCAGCGAGGGCTCTGCATTCCATCTGCACACTTAGTCCTGCCCCGGTCCTGGGGACCAATCAGAGCGCCAATCTTCTGCTGACTCAGCGTCAGGTCGCAGTGACTCAGCTCCATGTCGCAGCTGTTCCTCCTGATCTGATCTTGTCACCCAGCTCTGACCTTGCTCCCGTTTTCTATCCTAGTTTTGATAATTGGGTCTTTGTTTTTGTCACCAAACCCCTGTCCTTTCCTTGCCAGTGTTCTCAGGGGAGTCTGTCCTTGAATCTTGGTCTCAGGACAAAGGTTTTCCTGCTCTGGCTCAGTATTTTTTTTTAATTGAAAACATTCACCTTCAAGACTTTGTAAGCCCCTTTATTCCTTGATCCCACCTAGTTCCCAGACCTTCCTCCAATATCTGTACTTCTTTGAATAGTCTTTCTTGGGACCAAGGGTAGAGAGACATGCTGGAGACCCTGGATTCAATCCCCAGCACCACAAAAATAAACAAGTAAATACCCTTTCTTATCTACTTGATCTCTTGGGGTTTGGTGCCTTTCCTAGTCTCCCACTTCTGACTCCACTCACCTTCCCATGAACATCTCACCCTGTGGGTCTACCCCAGCAAGATGCAGGCCACCTGGGAAGGAACCTGGCATTAGCCTTGTCTCCAGGTCTTGGCTTCTCTTGGATTCCCTGGGCCTGGGCTCTTTCCACGTGTCGGTTGGAATAACTCCTTACCTCCACTACTTCCTGCTACCTGTGGAGGAGAAGGGAAAATGAGCTAACAGTGTGGGCCTCCTGGGTGTTCTGGGTGCTATGCCAGGTGCTTTGCGGATGGTATTTAAGGTGATAGATTCCTTGCAACTCTTTTTTGGGATAAGGATATGTCACAGAGAGGCAAGGCAACTTGCCCAAGCTAAGTGCAGCTGGTAGATGGCAAGACGAGGTGTATACTGAGTTGGGTCTGAAGTTTCTGCCTTTTGGCTTTGTCATGCAGGTCTGAACTGCCTGTGGTGGTGAAGGTGTGGGAGTGTGACAGGTTCTGGTCTCCTCTGTTCCTCTTCTGCCCAGTCCATGTTCCATTCATTCTCCCATGCCAGGCAGCGTTGGAAGACACCAGGCATCTCTCCTGGTATGGTCTTTGCAATGGGTACCAGTGTTGGTATGAAATGCATTTTCTCACTCACTTTATGTTCTCATTTATTGTTGATTCCTTCAGTGGAGGACAAAGACAAAGGTATTTTTTTAGGTTGCATATATCTGTAGTAACTAAACTCCTAACACCACTTTAAAACAATAAAGTGTCTAAAAAAAAATACAGAAAGTGTACACTGAAGGCCTTGATACATAGTTATATATCAGCAATGTTTTCTAACCCTTCAGACAAGTGCTTCCATCCCATTGTTAACAGAAACCTGTTTCTCACCTGCTAGATATAAATATAGAGCAAGAAAGGAATTCCAAGAGTTGAATTTCTCAGTTGTCCTCTGTTTTCTCTGGCTAAAATAAGATGATCAAAGTATAATTTTGCAAATCACGTAATTTATTGCTATGCAAAGAAAGGTTGCTTTCTCTTTTCTTTTTCTCTTCCCTCTTTTCTGCAATTCTGAAAAAAGGGGAGAACAATGAGAACAATTCTTACGCAGAATGCATTTGATAGATGATGTACATTAGCTATGCAGTGGTTATATTCCAAAAGTACTGGAGTCCTGTAGTCCCAACTCTTTGGGAGGCTGAGCCAGGGGAATTGTTTGAACCCAGGAATTTGTGGGCAGCATGGGCAATATTGGGACACCCCATCTCTTATAAAATATTATTAAGGAGCAGTTGTTCACTTATGATGGAAGCAGTCCTCTGTGGGTGTAAAGTCAGATCAAAGTTTGAAGCATACCTTTCTCAGAGTTCTTGGCAGAGATGGTGCTAGTTTGGGTGTTGAATGTCCCCCAAAGTCCCATCAGTTAAAGCCTAAGTCTCTAGGATAGTATAATTGGGAGGTGGTGGAAACTTTGGACACTGAGATATGCCATTAAAGGGAATTGTGGGACCCAGTCTCTTCCTGTTCTTCTCTTGCTCTGTTTTCTGGCTTATAAGGTGAATGGTTTATTGTCAGACTTTCCTACCATGATGGGCTGCTCCCATCAGAGACCCCAAACATTGGAGCCTCCCAGTTTTGGACCAGAACCATGAACCAAAACTGAACTAAAACTGTTTTCATTTATCAGTTAACTGACTCAGGTATTTTGTTATAGTGATGGAAAGCTGACTAATACAGATGGTTTGACCAACACAGCAGGGATATGTGAAGATAACCTCATTATCATGTGGAACTGGTGTTAAATGTGAGACTTTGGAGGATAGCTTGAAGACTAATAGAGAATAGCCTGTTATAAACCAAGCTCTCAATCTGTCTGTCAAAGTTTTGGGTTTATACATATTTTGGAGTCCAGAAATTGAGGCTGAAAACTCACATATGTGGTCTGATAAGGTGTTATAACATTCTCATAGGGAGGGGAATTATACTCCATATTCTTATAGGAAAACATATGTCACTAAGGTAGCAAACTATGTGTATGAGTCAGCTCTTTATTACTATAACAAAATACCTGAAATAATTAACTTATAAAGAGAAAAGCTTATTTTGGCTTACAACTTTGGAGGTTTTAGTTTATGAGTGATTGGCCTCATTGTTTTTGGTCCTGTGGTGAGGCAGCCCATCATGGTGGTGGTGCATGGCAGAGCAAACTGCTTAGATCACCAGTCAGGGAACAAAGATAAAGAGGAAGAGGCCAGGGTCCCACGATCCCTTTCGAGGACATTCTCCCAGTGACCTAAAGACCTCCCACTTAAAAATTTCCACCACCTCCTGATAGTGCCCCTCTGGAAAGCAAGCCTTTACACTTGGGCCTTTGGGAGACATTCAACATCCAAACTGTAGCACTATGCAAATGCATGGAATCATTTTAGAACGATATAACATCCTATTTAGGGGATTAGTGACCCAGAGGAAAACTGGCTTGATGCCAGAATGGTCACAGTACAGCTGAACTTTTTGCATTTTTTTTTAATAGGGAGAGGAGAATCCAGAGGATTCTAGTAGGCTGTTGACTTCATACTTGTCTGCCCTACACACATTTTTTCCCCCTAGATCACTATATGGAGAAAGCAAAAATGCAATTTCCTTTTTAGCAGAATTTAAAGAGCAATCATAGGTGGAACTATCACAAGGAGGCAAATTTCAGCTCCAAATATAATAAATTTCTGTTATTAAAACTAAAATTAGTCTCCTAAGCACTAAACCTTGGACTGTTTTTCTAATTTTTAAAAAATATTTTGTTTTAGTTGTAGGTAGACACAGTACCTTTATTTTATTTTATTGTGGTGCTGAGGATCGAACCCAGGGCTTCATGCATGCTAAGCAAGTGCTCTACCACTGAGCCACAACCACAACCCCAGTCTTGTTTTACTATTTAAAAAAAAATATAATTTTAGTTGTAATGGACACAGTATCTTTTTAAAATTTATTCATTTGTATATGATGCATGTGTGGCCAGTGCCTCACATACTAAGCAAGCGCTTTACCACTGATCTACAACCCCAGCCCTTCGATTGATTTTTTGCTTCTTATTTCCCAAGCCCAGCCAGTCACCATATTCCGTTGTGTCTACCCTATTTCCGCCCATTTGTTCAAAACCCTTTCTAGGTCTCCCTCCTGCCTTTTAATTAAGGGCAAGAAGGAGATGCTTGGCATTCAGGACAGCCCCAATCTGATCTCCTCTTCTCTCTTTAGCCTTATTTCCCATAACTCCTCTCTACAAATTATGGTACCAGAATTTGGTACATGGATGCCCCTATGTCTGTGCCTAGTTCCTTTCTTCCCTCCAACATGAATGCCCTGCCCTTGTAAGTCTGATTTTTCCTGGCATGCCAACTCAAGCCCCACTTTCCATGAAAATTATTCTGATCCCTTTAGCACACAGTTATCTCTACTTTTTCTTCTGCTCCTTTCCTACCATAAACGATGCACATACCCTACTTAACAGAGTGTTCCTGTCAACTTGTATATATTCAGCAAAGTGGGTAAGACGATGAGCTTTGGAGCCAGACCACCTGAATTGGTATTCCAGCTCTGCTGCTTGCTTACTGTGTGCCCCTAGATGTTTTACTAAACCTCTCTGAGCCTTAATTTTCTCATCTATGAAATAAAAGTAATAACTTACCTTATAGGGTTATTGTGTAAACATGTGCACATATAATAAACATTTACTTGTGTATGTAGTTATTTATTCCTTTGTGCATATGCTTTTTTTTTTTGCGTGGTGCTGGGGATTGAACCCAGGGCCTTAGTGCTTACAAGGCAAGCACTCAACCAGCTGAACTATATCCCCAGCCCTCATATGCTCTGTCTTCTTTACCTCATGTTTGCTTGTTGGTGGGAGGCATTGGGATACTTAACGCCACTCATCTCGGCCACGTCAGAGAAAATTCTGGTTAAGATACATGATAAGTGTGGAGAAATATATAACTGAGAAAAGCACCATTTTGCAAATTTAGAATAGCACAGATGGGAATAAAGTCCAGAAGGAGAGAAAATAATGGCT
This sequence comes from Glaucomys volans, assembly GCA_020662805.1. Lineage (NCBI taxonomy): Eukaryota > Metazoa > Chordata > Mammalia > Rodentia > Sciuridae > Glaucomys > Glaucomys volans. The sequence goes on along the minus strand of JAJEJO010000580.1, from coordinate 129,804 downwards.
AGTCCTGAACTTGAGGTGGAGAATGGGTAGGGGATGTTAGCAACACTGTACTCCTGGAAAATAGGGGATTGGGTTCTCAGGAGAGATGAAAGGCTTTGGCCAGTTGATTGGGCACATTCATCTCCTTCTGGAAGGGGAGTGACTTCAGCTGGCTGGGCACGGTGGGGCATGATTCCATAGTGCTGGAGAAACTAACACTGAGCTGAGCCTGGGAAGCATGGCAGGCTGGTTGTTCATGATTGACTTGAGACTCACCGGGGTAAAGGAGAAGAGATTACGTTCTCATTTTGGATTTCCCAGTCTTGGAAAGGAGACAAAATTTCCATCTGGTACTACAGACTGTGCCCTTGACTGCTGTGCTCCTTGGTTGGCAGAATCTCTCAGGGTGCTGTGCTGTGCAGGTGGTGGGTGGTGGGTGGTAGTGCTGGCGGTGCCAGTGATGTGTGTGTGTGAGAGATCAATGGCAGGGACTGTATGATGAGCTGTGTGTATGTGGGGGGGCATGAAGCCTGGGGGATGGCACAAGCTGGGAGGAATACAGACCCAGGGATCCATGCTTGTGGGGGCTATGGTACCAGCAGGGAGGCCATTCGAACTGGGGAGACATATCCTGGGGGATTCAGGCTACAGGATATAGATAGAGGGGACACAGACTGGGGAGACATGGGCTGGGGAAAATGTATTAATTTTCTATTGTTATGTGACAAATCATCACAAATTTAGTGGCATAAAACAATGTCCCTCTATCAGTTTCCAGTTCTGTAGGTCAGCAGGACTGCATTTGTTTCTGCAGCTCAGGATTCTATTTCAAACTCACAAGGTTGTTGGAAGAATTCAGTGTTTGTAGTTGTATGAGTGAAACCTCTGAATTCTGCTGGCTGTTGGCCAGAGCCTGTCTGAGCAATAGAGGGCACCTGTAGTTCCTTGTCACATGGCCCCCTCCATTCATCCTCTCATGCTTTGAATCTCTTTGACTTCTCTGTTCTTGAGTTCTAGACTCAGGTTTAAAGAGTTCATAGCATGAAGTCAGGCCTACCACATAATTTTCTTATTTATTTGTTTATTTATTTAATTTTATTTTGTACCAAGGATTGAACCCAGGGGCACTTAAGCACTGTCATGTTTGAATGTGAGGGGTCCCCCAAAGGCTCACGTGTGAGACAGTGCAAGAAGATTTGGAAGAGAAATGATTGGGTTATAGCCTTAACATACTCAGTGAATTAATCCCTAATGGGATTAACTGAGTGGTAACTGAAGTAGTAGGGTGTGGCTGGAGGAGGTGGGAATTAGGGCGTGGCTTTGGGGTACATCTTTGTATCTGGTGAGTGGAGTCCTCTCTCTCTGCTTTCTGATCACCATGATGTGAGCTGCTTCCCTCTGCCACACTCTTCTGCCATGATGTTCAGCCTCACCTTGAGCCCTGAGGAATGGAACCGGCCTTCTATGGACTAAGACCTCTGAAACTGTGAGCCCTCAAATAAACTTTTCCTCCTCTAAAGTTGTGCCGATTGGGTCCTTTTAGTCACAGCAGTGAGAAAAGCTGACTAAAACAAGCACTAAGCCACATTCCCAGCCCTCTTCACTCTTTATTTTGAGACAGTGTCTTGCTAATTCGCTGAGGCTGGTTTTGAACTTATGATCCTCCTCCCTTAGCCTCTTGAGAACTGGAATTACAGACATGTGTCACTGTACCTACTTAATTTTCTTAAAGTCAACATTTTGGAACCTTAATCACATCTGTAAAGTCCTTTCATAGCAGTATCTAAATTGGTGTTTGACTAAATTCCTGGGAGAAGGTGTATGCTTATTGGAGGCCATCAATCTTTGGGGACATCTTAGAATTCTCCTTTTTACAAGGGACACAGGCTGGGAGATTCAGGGTGGAAGCCAGAGTCTAGAGGATGTGGGGAGGGCTGCAAGCTAGGGTGCATTCAGACAGGAGGGCTTCATGCTGGGGGGAATACAGGCTCTGGGTGAATGGATTGGGAGGATGCCGGCAGGAGGTTGACAGCTGAGAGGGATAGAGTGTGGGGAGTGGCATAAACTGAAGGGTAAACAGGCCAGGGCACCGTGCAGGTTGGGGTTCAGACTGAGGGAGGGTTCAGGCTGGGAAAAATATAGAACATGGGGAGCCTATGGGCTGAGGAGTGATATAAGATGGAAAAAATGGCCCAGGCTGTAGCAGCGTGTGGGAAGCAGGCTTAGCACAGCTCCAGGTTAGGCCTAGGTACCTGATGCACAGCTGGATGGAACTGAGGGCTTGGGTGGAAAGGTGTGCCCAGGTGTGATGGATGTCTGAAGAAGCCCAGCCTGGATATCAGGAACATTTTTATTTTTATTTATTTTTATGCAGTGCTGGGAATTGAATCCAGGGCCTTGTGCTTGCGAGGCAAGCACTCTACCAACTGAGCTACATCCTCAGCCCAGGAATGCTTTCTGCTGAGAGGATAACATCAGTCGCAGAAGGTTGAGTAAGCATCCTTAGTTAGACAAGGGGAAAGGTGAGGCAGGCATTCACGTAAGGAGAAAGAAGGAGAGCCCAGACACAGGTGCAGCCTAGGAGGCTTCATTGAGAAGGTAAAATCTCAGTTAAGCCATCAAATGTGTTTCTTGCCCTTTGAAACCCGATATTGCCACTGACAGTCCTTTTTAGGAGAGGGAGAGACCTAAGTTACAAATCCACAGATTTGGTTTCCTGCAAGCGCTTTGTCCTGGAACTGAGCAACCTCTCACATTTCAGTGTCTCATTTGATAAATAAGGAAATTGGAGCAGGCGAGCAACACACCTCCATAACTGTAAAGCATTTTGAGATCCTTAAATGAGATCGATCTACTGAATGTCTAGACATAATAGGCCAAACACTGACAATTCCATCTTATTTTCAGCTAAATAAGCAATGCAATTGGTTCTAGTTAAGTGCATTTTTATAAAATGCTCAAATTGTTTAAATAATAGCATAATCTTAGCAAATTAAAAAATGATTTCTGCCTATTTAAGGATATTTCTGCTTGGGGAAAAATTTAGTGTTAATGGGAACCTGGCGGACATAATCCAAATTACCCAGTTAAATTCAAGGGTATTATTGATTAAATTTGCTTGGCAAAATTTCAAAAAAGGGCTGTAGAATTATGCCAGAACTACCACGCTAAACTCTATCCCTGGAAAATTGCTCTTTCTATAAAACCTGAAATCTAAATATGGGGATATCAATAGGTCCATCTTCACTCTTAGAAAGTTTCTCAGAAAGAAAAAAAAAATCCATTAGCTATCAACTCAGGAAATACCTGTTTCTGTAGCTAGAAATTCAATACTTCATCAACTGGGTCTGCACTCTGTTTCCAATAATAATATTTGCTGGATATGTTATGGGTGTTAAGATGCTGTGCTTAGCATATTACACATTATCTCATTTATTCCCAACAATCCTAGATATCAGAACTATTACTGTATTTTGCACACTCCTTATTCCTATGGAATACTTCTGCTTAGATTCTACAATACTTGTTGGCTCGCTCATCCCAGTGAAGACCAAGAACCTCCAGCTGGCTAGTACAAGTTCAAAGGCACAGTTTAAGGGCATAGTTAGATTCTACCACTGGGGAGAGCCACTATGTAAAAGAGTTGCCACTCTGGTCTGAAAATGTCCTTCTTTCTACACTGCCCCTCTAAATGTGTCACTGTTTTGCTTAATCCAGGAAGTCTATTAAAAATACCTAGCATGGCATGAGCACCAAGCAGAAGAGACCACAGATTGTAGCAGGTTGTATTAGTTAGTTTGGGTGGCCTAGCAAAATATGTGCCACAACACACATTTATTTTCTCACAGTTCTGGAAAATAGAAGTTCAAGATCAAGGTTTAGGCAGGGTTGGTTTCTTCTGAGGCCCCTCTTCCTGGCTCATAGATGGCCATCTTCTTTCTGTGACTTCAGATGATGTTTCTGTTATGCCTGTTGGGTCCAAACTTCCCCCATTTATAAAGACACATGTCACATTGGATTGTATTTTAATTAAATTTAATTCAATTCAGCTTAATTTAATTACCTCTTTTAAGATCCTCTTTCCAAATACAGTCATATCAAGGTACTTGGCATGAGAATTTGAACATCCAAATTTTCGGGGAGACGATTCAGCCTTACTGAATATGGCTTACTTTAACATGGACCTTACTCCCATTTACTTCAGGATGGTGGGGAGGTGGTGAAGGGGTTGAGGCTGGGAAGGAGAGCTCACTGTGCAGACTTGGAGTAACAGCTTGGGCTAATGGCTTTTGCCCAGTGGATATGGAAATGCTTCATTATTTTAACAACCAGTATGACTGTACTAGTACATAGAATCTAAAGCTCTGCCATAGCCCAAACCCCATGGGGCTTTCCAAAGGGAAGGAAACCTCTCTGGATTGCTCCTCTCCATCCTAAACTCCAAGTTTCCCATCCTCAAGCCTGGCGTCTCCTCTCCATTCATTACCTCAAGAGCCTTCTTCACCACTTCTCAGCCCTCCTGGACCTGGGGCTAGAAATAGAGGAGAGAAGAGACTGGAGGTGACCATCTTTGCTTTCATTTCTTTGTCTGTGATGCATCCTCTGATATTTTATTGCTTCCATACTGTTTTTTATCTGCATTAGATGTCCTTCATGTCCACCATATGTCTTCCTCCCAGGTAGAGTGAGAGGGAGAGAAGGTGGGACCAATTGCTTATATTTATACCTTGGGCAAAAAGAATGGGCCTATGAAATGGCTTATGAATGAATGATGCATTACAACCCTCAGGATTTTGTTATAGTCCTCAGGTGACCTCAAATACAGCAAGCAGCACACACTGGAAATAAGAGCTCTGAATTGAAAAGGACTGGGCCAAAGTGTCCAGGCTTGCGTCTTTGAAACAAGGAACGATGTTTACACTGGAGAAGACATGATAATTTTAAAGTAGCAGTATGAAACCTAGGGAGGAAGTAAAAGCATGAGAGAAGAAAATCAGAGAAAAAGAATTTAAAGGAAAAATGGAGAGACAAGGGGAAAACTTTTTTTTTTTTTTTTTTTTTTTTATGAACTGAATATGATCTGAGTGAAAAGTGCTCATCCAGGTAAGATCGGCTGTTGGGAACAATGTCATAAAATGAACATTAGCTGGCAGTGGTAAGTGCCTTAAAGTGCCTTTGCAAAGACAGAAATAAGAGGAAGACAAAACATGTCACTATGCCTGAAAACCACTTACAGAAGAAAGCTTCTAAAAGCAAAAGGGAAGTGAAAGGAATGAATATCATGTGACCATCCCATTTATCTTGACTGGGAATCTTTTGGAGACAAATTCATTTGTTCTTTTGTGGTGATGCCTCACACTTTGGATCAGTCCAAAAGTAAATAATTTTCTCTATATGAAACATGCTTTCAATCACCTCAATTCTAAAGGAAGTCCCCTTCCCCCTTTGGCTATTTGCGTAAACCACTTATGGAGGAATTGCTTGGAACTGCTCCTGCAAAGTACAGCTTTTACGTCCACTTTACATTGTAGGTCTTGAGAAAGAATAAATAAAACAAAACATACTGCTTTGGCTATTTCAAAGGATTTGAGCCTAAATGGAATCTGAGTTCTGGATTCAGCTTGATTCCTGCCCTCTAGTCTTCTTTTTAAAATCTTAAATTCAGGGTATTTCTTGATCATGTGCAATTCCTAATGAACGTGAACTTCACCAATAAAACAGATCACAGACCTGTGGTTAGAAAGGGGTTTGAAGCGTCAGTTGGCTTGGTTCTCTGGCTTCATATGGCCCATATGCATCCATGGACTAATCTCTTTTCACAGGATATAAAAAATAATTAAATCCTGAGTTTCAGAGTCACTTCAAAATTATCCTCCCAATTTGTTTGAGATTAATGTATTTTATTCTGAAGCTGGTCAAGCTTCCTTTAGATGTTAGAAGAATTGAGTTCAGATTTCATTGTTGTAAAATGGTGAGCATTACAGTGTTACATTTTTGGTGTGGGCTTATAGCCATAATTAGTTGACAAATACTTTTTGAACAGCTGCTGTGTCAAGGCACTGCTGTAGGTGTTGTGGGAGATGTGACTATTTACAACATGCTGTCTTTCTTCAAAGAGTGTATAGTTTGGGGGGAAAAAGCGTATACAAGTACTAGACATGTGTGTGCGTGTGTGTATGTGTGAGAAATAGAGAGAGAGAGAGAGAGAGAGAGAGAGAGAGATATTCTGGAGATTGAACTCAGGGGCATTCTATCACCCCTTTTATTTTTTAATTTGGAGACAGGGTGTTGCCAAGTTGCTGAGAATGACCTTGAACTTGAGATCCTCCTGTCTCCATCTCCCAAGTAGCTGGAATTACAGGTGTGCGCTACTGCACCCAGTTTATATCAAGTCCATTAAGACACTCACTCTCCACATAGACTTTATCAGACAGTTCTTCTTTGCAGTAGTATCATGAAAAAAGATGATGAAAGCAATACAACTTTCAGGTCACAGGAGAAGCACATGAGGAAATTTTAAATCTTTGGTAGTAGTAATGTTTATGGATACGTAACTTTTTCTTCTCAACTAGATTTCAGCTCTGAAGAAATTGAGTTTGATTAGGTGTCTTTGCATACCCTACATACTTTCCACAAAACAGAAACACTTGGGGAATCAGTTAACCATGAAGTTCACATTGTATGATGTACTGCTCATTGCATAATGATTAGCAAACTCCAACCCTTAGAAGAGAGTTTGGTTAACAGAGTTAATCAAAATTTACAGGGACAGAGAACTTAGCAAGAGGATGAGTGCTACACTGAAGGGAAGGCTTTTTTTCACTGATTTCTGTCCTATATTTAAAAATCAGTAAGTCAAAGTTCAAATCATTGCTATTCTGATCACGAACTACACTGTAATGGAGAAAACCTCCATGGATAATATCTCATTCTTTGCTTTTGCTGTAAATACATTAAATATACTCCTGTGTATCCTAAGCTTGATGTCAATACTTGAATTTTATTATTTGAGCAGGGGCTGGGGTTGTGACTCAGTGGTAATGTGCCTGCCTACCATGTGTGAGGTACTGGGTTTGATCCTCGGCACCACACAAAAATAAATAAATAAAGTAAAGGCATTGTGTCTATCTACAACTAAAAAAATAACATGAGCAACATTTGTTGGAAGATGGATAATAAACAGTAATACAGTTAGTTTCAGTAAAATTTCTTTCAGTTTTCTCACATCTGCAACTATCCCTGTCATTTCCTTGTTGAGTAAACTAATGGTATTTCATTAGAAACCCAAAATCAAGACAGACTGAAATTCATAACTTTTTGAAACCTGAAACAAAAGAGAATATATAACCTCTCTCACTATCTATTCCAGTATCTGAACTTTCTCCTACGAGAGTGCTTCCTGAGGATTGAGCTTTCCTTTTCCAGGTTAATCCATTTTCGTTCCTTCTACCTTTAATAGAGGTAGAGAAGAAGAAAGGATCTTTCTTTGTGACACAGACAGTAAGGACACCTACCATCATGTCAGTAATAAATAACTCGTTCCCATTGTTTAAGAAATCTGAGAGTCATTGATTTATTTACCACTGGGCATTAAAAAAGAAAAAAACCAAGGTGGATATAAGATTCTTTTGCCTAACTAAGTAAAGGCAATCCATCCCTTTTCTAGAGTTAGAGGTGCTATTTTCAATATAGTCACCCCTGATGATCAATTCATTTGGAATTAAAGAGCATATTCCATATAAGACATTAGGCCTTTGATATTCAAATCTCTTAAAAAAGGAGTTTTAGAGTCCATATCACAAAAACATATTTATTCATGGCTGTAAAATGAAGGACAAGCTTTCTTTTATGTCAATGTTTTCAGCCTCAACTTTATCTAAAAAAGTTTCTTTTAAAATGGCTGTACTGTTTTAGAATTTTTGTTTCACTCTGTATCTGAGTTAGTGTCCTTTCTTCTCCTATCTTGCTTTTTCAAGGCAACAGACAAAATTCCATTTCTTAGAACTGAAACAAAAAGTTAGGGTCTAAAGAAAACAATAGACTTTTAAAGAAGAGAATGTAAAGTATATCATATTCTGCTTCTGTAATTATAATAGTTCTCTTGAAGAGAACAGAGGAGCAATAGGGTTCATCTGGGAATTTGCATAGTAAGTATTAAATAATAAAGATACATAAATACAGTGGATTCTCACGTTAACAGTTAAAGACAATAGCAGTGTACAAAAATTTCTTGTTGCAAAGCCATGTTTAAGGAAAACCACTTTATTATGGAATTTATTCTACCTGCTTGTCCAATAAACTGCATACCAAAGACATAATTTTGTAGGAGGTGAAAAGCCAAGTTCAGTAGCACTGAAGTCATTTAAAACAGAACATGTCAAGTGTTCTAAGGGTTTTGGATGCAATGAACACATCCATTAGAATGAATAAAAATGATTTTAACATCATCACCTTTTTTATTTATTCTTTTTAGATGTACATGATGTCACCATTTAGCATTTTGATAATGCTAAAGTCCACTCCTGGGAATTTTAACTTAAAAAATTAAAATCAATCAGGGAATTCTCACTGGAGAATTAGAGTCAGGGAATAGTTGGGCAGGGAACATTGGAAGACTCTGAAAATATCGGATTAATAAGCCTTTAAAAAGATCAGGAAGGAAAGACAATCTTTTGCAGTAAGGATTTAACTATCCATTTTGCAAATGACCCCCTCTCCACCTAGTAGTTACTGTCCTTCTTCCATGACTGACCTGCTTGTTGGATGTCCTGGAAACCAATAAGAGCAATAAAATTCAAGGAAGGAGCTTTAGAGAATTAAAAAATCAAACAAAACAATAACAACAAAAATAATTATTTACAAAACATGAGGGAGGTATTTGGGAGATCCTAGGTAAACTTAGCCTCCCAGGAAGATTTTTCCTTTTGGACCTTTTATTTTATTTTGTTCTATTATCTTAAGCCCTTACTGCTGATGTAATTTCAAATGAAAACAAAACTGATCAAATTATATTGCTATGTTGTGAATGTACAAATATGTAACAACAAATTTCACTATCATATATAATATAATGCACCAATAAAAAAAGATTTTAAAAAATGAAAACAAAACAGTGGTATAGAGCTTGGTGAAGTCATGCCAGTTGCTTTTTAAAAAATCCTTATAATGTATTTTGGAAGTCAGCCCTGCTCAGGGTCTCCATTTTAGCTTTACAAGACCAGAAACCCAATTTGGGGGGCATCAGAAGTAGATCTGTTAGTACTAGACACAAAGTCCAGCTCACATAATACAGAGTCACAATTCTGCAGATACTGAGGTTGAGCAGACAGGGACGCTCACTTCTTCAGAGCCCCATGGCCATGCATATTGGAAATAAAGATGTTGGGAGTTTGATACATGGGAAATTGGACCAAAGAGAATTAGTTGATGTACTGTGAAATATTTCTACCCCATCTGGTGATTATGTCACCATGGACATCAAGTCTGCATTATCAAGACTTCTCCCCTCTGGGTGGTATTTGCATGGGCACTGTCCCCTCCTGGTTCTTGGGGTTGGTTATTCTGGTCTTTGCTACTTCCAACCAATTCCTTTCTGGCACAAAGGCTTTCACTAAATAGGACTAACAAACAGCCCTAACAGATAAAATGCAGGATACCCAGTAACATTTGAATTTCAGATAAACCACATGTAATTTTTAGCATAAGTATATCCCAAGTGTCCCATTCAACATTTGGGATACACTCTGCTAAAAATTACACGTGGTTTATCAATAATTCAAATTTAATTAGAAATTCTCTGTTTTTATATGTTAAATGTGACAACCCCAAAACTGCCTTTATGAGATTCCTTGCTTATTACCTTGACTGGGAATAGTTTTAGGTGTTATAAAACTTTTGACACACATGAGTGCGCATGCGCGCGCACACGTTCTTGCTTTACCTATCAAAAGTTAACAACATTCTTCACAATTGAATTTACTAATTTGACTTGCAAAGAATTCTTCCTGCATATGTTGGGGGAAAAGTGGATCTTATTATCATTGCCATGTACCAACAACAGCTATTGAGATAAAAGCTGAATAAACCATTTTGGGCAGGATAAAGGACTAATACAAATGAGTTCTGATCAGATTCTTTTTTTGGGGGGGGGGGGAACCGGGGATTAAACTCAGGGGCACTTAACCACTGAGCCACATTCCCAGCCCTATTTTATTTAGAGACAGGGTCTCACTGAGTTGCTTAGGGCCTCACTAAGTTGCTGAGGCTGGCTTTGAACTCGCAATCCTCCTGCCCCAGCCTCCCCAGTCGCTAGGATTACCTGAACAGATTCTTTACTTTTGCTACATAGCTGAAATAATTTGTATTAAGGAAATTGAGAGAGAGGAATTTTACTATGGGAGAAGGATAATAATCTTGGAGAAGAAAACTCGAGTGTTAAGATGGGTCTGAGGAGTGGTATTCTATAGTCCAGACTTAGAGTATCATGTAGCTACTGGTGTCTAAAGGGAAGACTAATATGCTAACAAGGGATGCAGAAAAAACGGCAGGAAGATGCCAAAGAAACAGAATATTTCAAATTTGTGGGTAGGGCTGCCCCTAGCTAGATGCAATGGGAGCTGGAATCCCTTCCTTCTGCTGAGGCTCCTATTCTGTTCCACCGTCTGGGCTTAGCATCCAGATCTCAGATTGTTTTTATTAGCATGACCATATACCTGCATTTGGGTTAAATCCACCCAAATTTGTGGGCTAGTTGAAGAGCTCACAATATTATAAAACACGATTTTTACAAGATGATGTGGTCTGATTTTCAAATTATGACTTAAAAAGGAAACGTTAAAACACAGGTTGGTCAGGTCGAGGTGAATTATCTACACAGTGGGTTATTGTATCCAGGTGGAAGACCTGGTCCCAATGCAATGTATTATTACTTTGACTACACATAAAAACACATTTTATGGATTCGACTGAATTTCAATCACACTCTCTTCAACAACTCTTTGCTGTCTACCTTTCTGGAAACAAAAAGCTAATATATTCTAAAGGCAGGTGGAATGGATAACAGTGTATCCTGTGCACTGTGGTAACTGTAGGAGCCAAAGATGAACAAGAACGTCTCTGACTTCAAGGTGTTTGCGAATAACTACACGCGATTAAGGCATTATAAAGCAAGGAGTTAGTAAGTGCAAGAGATAATGTAAAGCGCTGTGGGGTTGTTCCAGAATGGGCTTTTGGATTCCCAATGCCTCTTTCCCTTCATAATTAGGAAGTATAGAAAAAGGAAATTGAGTCCTTGAGAGACTCAAGAATGGAGGTCATGAATTGCCAGTGATCCACCACACTTGCCATGAGACTGAATAAATTACACTGTCATTAGCCCCAACTTTCTCCCCTGTTAAGTGGGGATTACAATATTTACTTGTGCCGATTAAGCAGTAATGAATGAAGCACCTAGTCTTGTGCCTGGTAGGAGTAATAATGGATCAATAAACCCCACTTCTTATTAGTACCTATTTCAACTTTTTCTTTGAGTGATTGAGAAAGGAATATTTTCTGTAGAGTTACTTCAAGGGGCATGACTAAGACACACACAGTTCTCACAAGGAACGCTCTACAGTCTCCCATTTGTGCCTCTTGCCTTAACCAAAGGCCAGAGAAATTCGGGCTCTTGAGAAAACGTTGCCCTGGTGTTTTCTTTCTGTAGGTACCAGAAGAGCTGCCACAGAAGCCCACACGCAGCCTGGGCAGGGGTCTCCAGAGGGGTCCAGGCGCCAGGACCAGAGCAAGAGCCGCCCCCGCGAGAGAACGGAGGCGGGGATGTGGGCGCCGGAGGGGCGTGGGGCGACGGCGTCGGGTGTCACAGTGAGCAGAACTGGGGCGGGCACACCTACCCGCCGCCCAATCCCCTGCCGTAGCCGCGGCCTTATGAATAAGCAACGAAGCGAAACGCCCTCCCCCTGGCGTCCCAGACAGCGGAGGGAGTCGCCGCCGCTGCAGGGGCCGCGGCGGGGATGCAGAGCGTCAGCGCCGCCGCTCTCCTCCGCGCGCTGCTTGGCTGAAAGCGCACAGGTGAGGACGGGCCCGGCTCCTGCCACTCGGGCAGCCGCGACTGCAGACGTGGCGCCGGGGCAGGGATCGAACCGGAGCCTGGGGCGGCGCGGGGTCGCTCTGGGAGCGGTGTAGTCCCGGGAGCTGTGCAGCCGAGGTGCGCCAGGCGTGCGCCCTGCGCCCCCGCCGGAGCGCGGTGCCTGGGTGCCGGGTGCGCGGGTGCAGCTCCAAGCGCTCTGGGCGCGGCGTGCAGGCCTCGGAGGACTCACCGCACTCCTTGCTCCAGCCCAGCTTCCCGGCTGCGCACCAGCGAACGGGCCTTTGTGCTGGCGGAGCTTACAGACTGGCTGCTTTTGTGTGGGTTTCCCCCCTCTTTCTCTCTCTCTTTCCCTCCCCTCGCGATCCCACCTCGTTGGAAGTTCTCGAAGACTAAGCTTTACTCCTTTCAAAGCATCGATCTCAGTGTCGCCCGTGCCACTCAGAGCCCAACTCGAGGAAGGATTGGGGGCTGTGGTGGCCACCGAAATGTGAAATATGCCCTGCCACTTTGCAGAAAACAGTTGAGTGTTTAGCGCAGGGATGTCTCGGAGCTTCCTTGCTCAGCCACCACCGATCCCTCAGTGCGGGGCTGGAGGATGCTCCCTGGAAAGGTCACTTAATTAGGAAGGGGACCTGCGGGTTGGACTTGGAGATGAATCTCTGCCTCTTGAGACTCTGGAATGGTTGAGAGGTGCTGCCCGGAGATGCCCAGATGTCGCATGTGCGTTCCCGTCACTGACAGAACCCGACCTGTACAGATTCCAAACATGTAGAACGCTGGCTAGCGAAAGAGCAGAACATAGAACCCTCAAGAGTTTGGGGTTCTCCAAGATGAGAAATTCTTTTTGCCTTTCCAAGCCGATTCTTAGCATGTGCTGGGATCTTGGCACCTAATTTCAGTGCAGAATAAATGTGTAAGAAAGCAGAGAAGATTGCTTTAGAGTGTCTGCCTTTTTTCTTTGGAAGTTTTAGTTTGAAACGCCTCAGGGAATGAGGAGTGGCTCACAAAACCACTCATAGAGCAGCTCTGAAGTATTCTTCTCTGAGGAGCACATTGTGTGGTCAGAATTTTCGTGCCTCCTCCTTCTTTTTGTGTATTTCCTTGATCATAAGTGATACGTTGGGCTGCGTGGAGTCTCCTTCAGCCAAGCATCTTCAGTCACTGACTGAGTTCTTTCTACACACTTGCCAGCAGAACCCCACTGCAACATCTATTGAAAGGCTCCAATCTGGTGAGGGTTCACAGTATCAGAACATTGTGCTATTTTTTTTATACCTAGTAGAGATTTAAGGGTAGTTGGATTTGCTCTTCTGATGAAAGTGGAGTTTGTTATATTTGCCATAATAATGAGCCAAGCTCTCAGGAAGCAGACTTGATATTGATTGCATTTTTTCACAAAACTCCCAAGGCTCACCAAGTCTAAGGTAGCTACAGCAACAGAGCCAATTAGGGAGATGTGGATTTGTCTTTGTTTTCATGGAAGGCTTCTTACCATGTATTCCCAGTGTTTCCTGCTAAATATTTGTTCTATCATAATTTCGTATTACAGAAATATTTGATACTGAATGTAAGAACACAATCAAAATGAAAAATCTGGGCTTATGTGTTATGGGAAATTTTCACTCTTTAAAGGTGTCCTTCACTCTTTATTCAGTAGATGTTTGCTTGAAAAGTTGTGTATGGCATTGTATTTTTGTTAATCGAATTTTATTTATTCTCACATAAATAATTGAGTTTAATCTTTAGATGAAAATTCATTCTCTAATGTGTGGTCAATTCCATTTTTCCCATATTGTGTTTACTTGGAGATTATAAAAAAAGTATATGAATCTAGTTTCAGCTTTCCTTTAAATGCCAACTAGTGCTTAGAGATCTTGCCAAGCAAATGAGATTTGTGAACCACAAAGAACAAAAATAAAGTGTCAAATTAGGTCATTGAAAAGGGCTCTATGATGGATAGACAGCCGTTAATTGATCAAGCTCAATCAGGACAGGATTCTGTAGACACCAAAGACTCTCAGGTCACTTCATCTATGTGAGAAGCTGAAAAGGGAAGCTCCTTAGAAATATCTAGGGGAAAAATGGATATTCCATTTGGGACTGAAGTTTTGGAGGTTTCAAATTGCTCACATTTCTGTAGTTTGAGGGGCATGCATATCAGCACCACTGTAATATGTTTAATATTGCACACTTAAAATATTTTTGGACTGCTCTCATGTCTATTGTTATTTTTTGTTTCACCCTCCACTGTTTGAAGAAAACAGAATGAGCATTATTGTTATTATTGTTTAGCATTAGCATCGTTATCTCTATTTTGCCACAAAAGAACTAAGCTTTAGTGATTTGCCTAGAGTAGAGCTGGGACTTGAATCCTATACATATATATTTTTTAATACCTTCAAGTCCAACTGCTTTTGACAGAGAGAGGATAATGTGCTAGGGGTAATAAGCATGGACACCTTCATTTATTTACATAATTAAACTATAGAGACCAAAGCTGGTGGGCACAAGATGGAGAACTTAGCTGTGGTCTGTAGGGAGGGGAAAGCACTTTGTTGGTTTTGACCCAAGCATACTTCTCTGCTTTCCTCCTGGGGGACCATATTTTCTTTGTGGTTACTCCATTTTCCCTCTTTCACTGTGATGGAAAATGCTGCTGAAAGGATCGTCTGTCATTCTAGCTCTTTAATTTATAGTGAAGGATGGTAGCAGCCCAGATCTTAGAGCCATTATAACAGACCCGTGACAGTTGTCACTGGTGAATCAGAAAGTGGTGTCTTAATGCCATGTGCCACAGCTGGGTTAATAGGGTTTAGAGTCTTGATAAGTTCAGGTTTAGAAAAATGAAATAGTATTGTCAATGAGAGTCTTAGGATAAAAAAAAGACAGGATAAGACAATGACAAATGGATCATTGAGAATCAAGAAAAGCACAAATGGGAAATATTATTAAGACACCAGCCAAGGAGAGGAGTGCTCTTTTTCCTCATCAAAGAATCTTTGATTGGATTTTGAAAGGTGTGGTGGTAATTGAGAAGCAAATCGATCTGAAGCTCCGAGACTTGTTGCTTGAGACTGCTGATCTATTGTGTGTGTGTGTGTGTGTGTGTGTGTGTACTAAACTCTGAAAACCTAAAATATAGTAGAAATGAGAATACACAAATTATTGCTGTTATTGAAATGGCACATTGAATAACTAGCCAAAATCAACTATGGGTTGAATGAAACATAGTTAGAGAAGGTTAGACCATGAAATGTCATTGACAGTCTTACAATACAAGATAGAGACTCTGAACATTTATTTTCTCATCCTTCAATGATTATTTACATTCACTATGCCAGCAAATATTTATTGAATACCTCCTCTATTTACCTACCATTGTTAATAATTATAGGGTAAACAAAGGAAACTCAGAGACTGGTGTTTATGTGGAAGGAACAATCTTATTCAAGGTGACAAGACTTGATGATTTGTGCTAGAGGAGCTCAGAGAAGGTGGGAAGAGAATGTGTCAGGCATTTTTGTGACAGCAGTTATCTGGGGGCCAGGGTTTGCATATCTGGGGTAAGGAAGAAAAAGAGGTGTTGGGGCTAGTGCAGTGGTATGAGCAACACTTAGGAGCCTGGAATGAGTGGCATATCAGAGGGGACTGTACCTGGCTGGGGATAGTGCTTGTACACAACACTGATGGTGTGAGATTTGTTTAATAGATGTGGTGTTTGGCAATTATGTTTGGGGATATTACATGATGTGTTTTGGGAAGGCAGAGAGTTGAGGTGGCAAAAGCAGGGACCTTGAAGTCTGACAGAATCCAAAAGATCAAAAACAGATGTTGTCACTTAAGTGAATTATGCTCTGTGTCTATAGATTTCTCATCTACAAAAATGGTGGATCATGTTGGTACCTACCTTATCAGGTTGTTGTAAGGATTAAATGATTTCCATAGTCATGTCTAACACTTGGCACACGGCATCCTCAAAGGGTAGTCATTTTGATTGATTATTGTCATTTTTATTCTGAAGAATAAACCATCTGGACTGTATAAAATGGATTAGAGAGGAGAGAGTGTGGACAGGGTCACCGATTAAGATGCAATTAAATTAATGGCAATCCAATGAGGTGACTAGAAGGGATGATTCCAAGAGACATTATGAGGGAAGGCTCACAGAAGTTGTGAATCAAAAATGTAAAAGAGGAGTTCAAGCTGACACCAAGATGCCAATGAAAATGGTTATGTTTGAGGTGCATTCAAGTAGATGCTGCCTCTGAAAGATGGAATTTGAAGGTCATCTGTCGGTGTATCTGAGTTGCAGATGTGTTCCTACTGCTGTCCCTACAGGCTGTCTTTCCTAGTTCTTTTACAGTTCAGGCTGTTCTTTGAATAACGTGGAGGAGGAGACTCTGGCCTCAAATACTTGAAGGTAGAAAAGGTTTGCATTCACCCCCACTATCTTTTCAGTTAACAGTGAAAATCAGATTAGGCATCTTACCCCACCCCACACTAGGTAGTCACAATATTTGTTTTATTATAAGAAAGGAAAAGCAGATTGTCACCAGTTTACCGGGCAGCCCTCCTGCATCTTGAGTACTCTTAGGGCAATGCTCATTTTCCTTATATATTATCCACAAAACTCAATTTACCTTGGAGAGAGTAGCTTTGTCATTATGAGAGTGGTTTAACATGCTGGCTTCCCTTTTGTGTCTTCAGTTTGGTATAGCACACTATACCAAACGGATATAACGTTATCCATTTCAGTTGGAAAAACATTGACCAAATATTTAGAAAATCTGAATAAGTCCAAGGCTAAGACTGTATTTTTTATGTCGTCTTTCATTTGTCTTTGAAACTTGAATATGCCTGGACTTGACAAAGAAACAGACTCTGGACTGTATCTATTTAAGATCGTCAAAGATAACGCTTGACAGAAGAGCTTATCTGCCCACTGGTGGCAGAAATGCAGTAAATTGTTCGAGGCCTGCCAAGCCATTAGGATACTTTGATAATGAATGACAGACACAGTGCTACTGATTTGCTCTGAAGGGGATGCTTTTAAATCTATTTGAAGCTAATATCCACTATCGGAAACTTGGTTCGAGTTTATTTATCTGAATTAATTTGCATTGACAGAGTGAAGAGAAAGCAGTATCCAAAGACACAACATGAAGGAAAAGAAAGAAAAGTGTTTTTTTGTTTGCTTGTTAAATATTCTTATGACTGAGTTAATTTAAGACACAGAATTCTAATAAGCAGTGAAATCTTCCCTCTTTCCACCTCTCGCAGCAGAGCAGGCTCGAGACATTCATCTGTTTGTTCAGCCAATATTTGCTAAGCATTTCCTCTGTGCTGGGCACTTGGCCACATAAGGTTTAAGTGTTCAGGAGAAAAGAAAAGACCTGTAGCCTTCAAACTATGGTTGCAGATGGTTATTTAGGTTGAGATTTATTGCCATTGAATTGACAATGGTCATTCTTTCCTTATTTATTTTCTAATGTCATGCAATTCCCACTGTGGGATACTGAACTCATGAGAGCGGCTAGGTGAACTTGCACTGGGCTTTGAGAGACGAAGAAAGACCTGGAGCTTGAAGGTCATCTGCCAATTTATCTGAGTTGCAGATGTGTCCCCTGCTACCGTTCCTACAGGCTGTCTTTTCTCCTTTTAAAGTTCAGGCGATGCTTTGCACAGTGAGAAGAAGGAGCATATGGCCTCAATACATAGCTGTAGAAAAGGCTGGTGGTTCACCCTCACTTTTTCTGCTGTAATTGGATTTAGAAAGCAGGTGGCCAGTACTTAATCACAGAAGGAAAGTCTTTTAGAGCGATGGCAGAATTCCCTTTACGCAAAAATTCTGAAACTCAAGATGTAGATGAAAACAAGACCTTGAAGGAAAATTCTCTTCTGGAAAGGCAATTGGGGCTATATTAAATTTTTATTCTTTGTTCCCTTCGCCCTCAATCGGATTTTGTTCATAAAATTCTTCTCTTAGCCCACATGACTGCAAAACATAAAATGTGCACCACTTGCTCAATCATATGGTTGTCTCACCTCCTTGATGGCAGACTTGTGGAAATATTTGTATTTCCATTTTATGTCACATAAATAGGAAAATAGAATCATGAAGGTAGAGGAGATTTCAAAGATTATTTTGCTTAACTCCTGCTTTTGTTGAAGGAGAAACTGAAGTCACTTGCCCAGGATCACATATAGCAAGTTTTAATGATTAGAAGAGTAAAATTCAGAAATCATTGTTCTGATGTCAGTCTATTGTCATCTAAACTTCATGATGATTTGAGTTTTTCAGGTTTTTTATATAGAACAAACTTTTAGGCCACCCCTGTGATCTTTTGGGATGTTTAGAAAGATTTTATTGACTGAGCGAAGTATTTGTTCAGTAACAAAAGGCTGTCTCAACAGATCTGAAATTTTATTTTTTTGTACTGGAATTGAACCCAAGGGCACTTTACCATTGAGTTGCATCCCCTAGTCCTTTTAATTTTTTTTTCTTTTTGAGACAGGGACCCACTAAGTTGCTGAGGTTCTTGTTAAGTTACCCAGGCTGGCCTTGAACTTGCCATCTTCCTGACTCAGCCTCCCAAGTAGCTGGGATTACACCACTGCGTCCAATTGAAAGGTACTGTAGAGTTCTATAGCTTTTATGTCCTCTCAGATATGTAGATACAGTTTCATAGTTCATCTTGTCTGTACAGACATTCAAAAGTGTAGTTTCATTAACTGTGAACACGCATGCTTCATAGCTCTCTCAAATGTTTTCCTTTTAAGGAAGAAAAATAGAGGCAGTGAGCCAAACATTACAGAGAGCTGTTACCTATGAACTGAGATGCCTTCTGGATTGGCTAAAGTGTACTGACTTGCCTTGGTATATGCTATTCCATTTTTCTCCTTTATCTTTCCCATGTTTTCTCCTTTTAAAACGATGCTAGTGTCAGGCATCGGGGTGCATATATGTAATTCCGTTAGCTTGGGAGACTGAGGCAATAGGATTGAAGTTCGAGGCCAATCTCACAATTTAGGGAGGCCCTAAGCAACTTAGTGAGACCCTATTTCAAAAACAAAAATACAAAGGGCTGGGTGTGAATTAGTGGTAAAAAAAGCCCCTGGGTTCAATCCCTGTCCCCCCCCCCAAAAAAAACAACTCAAAAAACTAGTTACCTGTATATAAAATAAAATTGTTTCAAACCTCTATTCTACCTCTGGAGAAACAGTGTCCTTCTCACCATGTCTGTATTCTGTATTTCTCCTAGTCACCTCTGGCTTCAATTTTCTTTTACTGTTGACTTCATGATCCTTGATAAGTTTTTCCTTTTCTTCACATGGTACTGTGACAACTCATGACACCATTCTCTTCCCATGTTTCTCCCAAACACTGTGCATTCAAGATTTCTGTGTGACAAACTATCTTCAAATTTAGTGACATAAACAACAACTCTTTAATTTTTTTTTCTTTGTGGTGCTGGGGATTGAACCCAGGGCCTTGTGCTTGCAAGGCAAGCACTCTACCAACTGAGCTATATCTCTAGTCCTGCATGAGGAATTTGAGAGTAGTGTAGCTGGGTGACTCTGGCCAATGCTCTCTCAAGAAGGTTTGTTAGAGCTAGAAGATCTGGGGCTCCCAGATGGCTACTCAGGTGGTGCAGGAAGCCTCAGCTCTGAATCCATGGATTCCTTTTTCTCATATAAAAAATTTCATCCTTCTTTTGGTCTTTGCTGTCTAGATCATGCCCTGAGCACTTGACCTTTTTTCCCGTCTTAAAAGGACCTTTCAGACCAAATGGGATAACGTATGAAAGCTTTGAAATTCCTAAAGGTCCCATGAAAATATGAATGTCTGTATTTCACAAGGGCACATCATGAGCTTAACCGAGAGAGTTTAATGATGAGACATGAAAGAAAGGAAAGTGTAGCTTTTGTAAAGACAAGGTTTGTACTTTAGAATTTCAATTCTAAGGTTTACTTTTCTAGGAAACCTGCAGCATCTTTGAGGATTTTTTTTTCCCTCTTTTGTCATGCTGGGGATCAACATTTGAGAATTGATGATGGGAACAAAAGGGGCCCTACTCAGCAAAACATAGATGAGAAGAATGAGAACTCTTAAATTTTGGGGGCAATTAGAAGTTTGCAGATAGTTTTAGTTGTAGCAAGAATATGAATCGTTTATTTGAAAGAATACGATAAATCTTAATCTTGCAATAATGGTTATTCAGTCAAGATTGCTAATTTTAAAATGTATTTTTTCTAAAAATACATTTATTTACATTGCTTAATTGTATCCTTTCTAATTTACAAATTTTGAAATATGAAGGTTTTTGCTATAATTTTTATAGTTGTTTCAGAGAACAAGAAATGATTTAGCATTTTAAAGACATTTTAATTGAAAATCATTTAAATGTTTCTTTAAATGCTTGGAAGCAACTGATATTCAGTATTTTATGATGGTATTGAACAGGTTTTAGAACTTCCTTGTCTTAGTCCATTTGTACTGCTACAGCAAAATACCACAAGCTGGGGAGCTTATATTCAATTCCCAGCATCAAAACAAAACTCCCAAACACCAAATTGATTTCAAATAGTTTGGGAGGTTGTTCAAGATGAAAGCTTCAGCAGATTTGATGTCCAGCCCATTGAAGGCACCTTTTCATGTGTTGTCACATGGTGGGAGAAGTGAGGGGATGATTGGAGACATTTTTATAGTGGCACCAGGGCCATTCATCAGGGCTGCCTTCATGACCTTAGGACTTCCCAAAGGTGATTAGATTTCAACATATGAATTTGGGGGTGGGGTGGGGACACAAGCATTCCAACGATGGCAACACTTAAAAAATTATTTGAATGAATGTGTAACATTTACTTTCTCTATCCTGGGCATATAACTATTTCTGAGTCATTTGACTACATGATTATTAGAGGTCTTGGGATAAGATATTGCAAATGTGACTTCAAGGATGGTTTATTTCAAGTAGGTGTTTGAGAAACAATGAACTTCATTCTTGAACTGTGTGTACTTTTTTCTAGGGAGCTTCAAGTTAAACGAGCTACAGAATTCAGCAGGGAAAAATGAACTGGGTTATCCATGTCCCAAGGGTACAAAGAAATAGAACAGCCCTCTCTTACATACCTTCTCTGTGTGTGAAGTTAAGCATTATTTTATCTGTGGTTTAAGTTAAAGGGACTTATTTACAAAATATATTTATATGACTTATTTATTTGACAAATATATGACAAATATATTTATATGCTTTATTTTTCTGCAGGATTCAATTACTGGAATTGTCAACTCCACCAATTTATAGGCACATTTCTCTTCCACTATGAGCAGACCAATTGTATTGAGTATTTGCCTGGCCTTCTGTAGCCTTCTTTTTCTCATCTTTGCCACACAATGTTTGGCCTTCCCCAAAATGGAAAGAAGGGAGTTAGTACATGTTCGTGCAGAAAAATGGCAGTCTGAGAGGATGGACACAGATGACCTAGAAAATACCTCCATTACTCCAAAACAGACTCCCCAACTGGTGTTCTCTGAAGAAGATCCAGTGGTAGTGTCCGCAGGAGTATCAGCAATTCCATTAAATGAAGTACTCTTGTTTAACAAAGAAACTCATCCTACAGGAACTGGGCACCAACAGGCTAACAGCCCTGGTCTTTCCACTGCTACTGAGCCAGTGGTCCCAGCAGGTGACCAAGTGTTTGGTTCCAGCCAGCCAGAGAGAATGCCTCCTGAAAGCAGACTTTCCAAGGCCATGTTAACTGTCCCCATCACTGTGACTGCTTCTCTGAATACTGAGGAGGAGGAACCCTTTAGCAGTTCCAGTATTCAACCCATTGCAGAAGGGACCACAGAAGCAACACCAGGTTTTCTGGAATATGTGAACCATCAATTGTTTGCAACTGAAAGTCAGGAAGGAGTTGGTCTGGGGCATTCACCTTCAACCCTTAGGAATGCTGAAGAAATGCTAACCACCAATCCAAGGACCGGGAGATTTGAAGTGGACACAGACCAGAGAACGACTTCTTTTCCTGATGCTGAGCCTGGAAGCCTCCTGCTGGATGGGGAGAAGCTCTTGGAGAAGACAGCTGATAATACCCAGGCTACCGCCACCAAGCACTTGCTGGTGACTTCCGAGTATGCCCTGAGTGTTGGGCCAGAAACTGATAGCCTGCTGGGAGTCCCAGAAGTCACAGAGAGTGTTAGCAGAGCTATGTCAGCTGCCTCTGTCTTAAGTGATGAGTGGGATGACACCAAGCTGGAGAGTATAAGCCAGATACGGACCCCAATGCTGGGAGACAACACAGAGCCTCAGGTGAGAATGGAACCCTTGCAGACAGAGAGCCACGTGGGGACGGAAGAGGGTCAGCCTTGGACAGAGGCTGCAGAAGTGGCTCTGGGGCTGCCTGAAAGGGAAACACACATGGGGACAGCCGTGCTGATAGCGCAGGGCGATGAGAAGTCACCTGCCTTCACCGATCAAGGCTCCTTCACTCCCATGGGTCTGATGGAGGATTCCGAAGTTTTCTCTGTGCAGGTGTTCCAAAGTACGGAAGGCTTCGCGGAATCAACCAGGGAAGACAGTGCCATGTTTCTGTCAGAGACTACTGTGTCCATCTCAGAATATGAGTCTGAGGCGTATCAGCTGTTGGGAAATGCAAGAAAAGGTAAAAGAAAGAAAGAAAAGAAAAAAGCCAAACAAACTTTGTCTAATTTTGAAATCTTTCAATTTGGTTTTATTTTTAATGACAATTTAGAAATAAGTTCTTAAAGTTTTAATGGATAGCTAAAGTATTCACATCAAATCAATGTAATTGATACAAGATTACACCAAACTGTAACACCTGCATAGAGAGCAGGGGTCTTTAATTGGGGATAGCTTTGCCCCACCGCACCCCTACTCCCTGCCTCATGGGACATCTAGTAATGTTTGGAGACTTTTTTAGTTTTTATAGCTGAGGGTTGCTGCTGGCGTTTAGTGAATAGAGGTCAAGGTTGCTGTAGAACATGCTTTAGTACATGGGACAGCACCCCCACCCCACCCCCAACAAGGAATCATTCAAGGCAATATATTAACAGCATTGAGGTTGAGAAACCCTGATATCAATGGATAGTTTTCAAACATCTCACTGTATAAATATACAAGAAAAAGTGAAAATGTTAACTGTATACTTAGTGTGATAATGTAGGATATGTATGTACACATTGTTGTAAAATATATTCACATCTCTGATATTTCTTACAAAAAAAGCTCTAGGTAAGTATTTATCTCATAGTTTTAACTATATGAGTCCTCTAACTTTATTTACCCCTAAATAAATCATCTAGGAATAAGTGTGGGGGGGTGCATAAATTAGCTGCTGGCTTGATTCCACATTTCCTACTTTCTCTTGGCCTTTTCATCTGTGAATATTAC
Source organism: Glaucomys volans (assembly GCA_020662805.1). Classification (NCBI taxonomy): domain Eukaryota; kingdom Metazoa; phylum Chordata; class Mammalia; order Rodentia; family Sciuridae; genus Glaucomys; species Glaucomys volans. Next base: position 106,323 of record JAJEJO010000580.1, on the reverse strand, counting down.
AAGCTGACAAGCAAGCCTTATGTTTGTTGTTGATGGGTAATGTTTTTCTTTTATTATGTGTACTTAGATAACAGTGTTGGGAAGGAAAAGCTTAGCATAGAGTGCATTTGCTCATTTCAAATTGTTTTGGAACATGTACAGCATTTCACTTCAGCCAAGTAGCCCAATTAGTGGAAAATACCAAATTTATAATATGTTTTGTAAAGCAGTATTGGGATTTAATTAAAATGATAGATCATTTGATAAGTGATAAAAGGAGGATTGAATTTTATATAGCTAGTAAATTTTTAAACACTGAAAGAACTGGTATATTGTAAATTTTCATAGAAACTTCCAAAAATGTCTTGTAAATAGATTTTTTAGTGATGTTAAGAGAGTTGGGCTCACATGACCATGAAGATATTAGATATGACTGAACAAACTTACTTCAATTCTCTGGAGCATTAAGTCAGTTCATGATTATGTGTTTGCACAATTGAATCCATGATTCTTACATACTAGTCTTGCATTAGTTTCTGTAGATAGAGGCTAGAAAGTAAAATGGATTTGATAATTATCTGATTATTTTGGTTACTGAGCATGTTCCTTAGTTATAACCACCTCTCTTAACTACAACCTTTTAACAGGTAACTTCTTTTATTCCCAGAGCAGAGCATAATACTTGACTTGTGGTAGATGTTCAATAAGCATCAGTTCAATGGATGGGTAAATACAGACCTAATCAGACTTGGATCATCAGATTTGATTGCTTATCTTGTCCAAATTAATCAAACAGTTTTTCCATATTCTCTGTAGAGAGACGAATAGTCAATTCCCTTCATTTAATTTTCCTGGTTTCTCAGAGTTAGAGAATACAGAAAGTTGCTATTGTTTACAACAGTGGTTAGAGAATAACCCAAAATTTTTTTCCTATCTGTTTTCTGATGATTGTAAGTTTTTTTTTTTCCCTGAAGGAAATAACCCAAATGCCAATCACTTTAGGGCCCAGGGATCACTGAGGACATTATCTTTTTTGGAATATGCAATGATTCTTGGTGTTTTGGATGAATACTTTGGGATTATAGTCAGTTCTCAGATTCATCTGGTTCAACTGGAGAACAGGTTTTAAAAATATTCTATAATAAGTATCATATTCTTTTTTTTTCTTTAAAGTAGGTAGGAAGAGTGGGAGATGTTGGGAAATTCCTTACTGTTAGAAGTTCCCATTCCTATTTCAGGTTCTCTTCTTCAGCAGTCATTGCTTATAAAGAGGCTTTGCATTTTGACATTTCTTGCTCTTCCATAAAACTAAGAACATGGGCCATATATGTATTTTTTACATATTCTCCAAAATGTTTATTCTACATTCAAAACCCAGGACAACAGGGAGAACACACACTACTTAAAATGACAAAACTATGTTGTTGTTTTCTTGTGGTAAACAGAGCATTGTCCTAGGTGCTGGAGATACAAAAGGGCAATGAATCCTGACTGTCAGGAGATGCCTAGTCTTAGTGAAGAAAGAGAAGAAGGGAAAAACTTAAACAACGGTATAAAAAGCAGATATGAAACTCACGGGAGAGCTAAGTCACTTCCCTTGTTCCATAATCAGATCTATCAAAAGTAAAAATCTCTAGAACTCAAAGGAAAAAACAGTCCAAATTGGATGGGTACCAAGAAAAAGAAGTCCTTTTTCCAAAAAAGCATACGCTATTTGAAAGCAAATACTCTTTTTTAGTCCTTTATTTTATAATTAAGGAAACTTAGTTGAAATAAGAATCAAACTACACCATACCAGCTAATTTATTAATAGATCCATAAATATATCTCCTAATCAAAGTTTAATCTTATACTATCTCTCACTTATCAATTTATAAGGAAATATTTTTGTTAACAATGCTTTTTGTATTTTATTTTTGTGGAATTTTTTTGTTTGCTGGATTCTGTATGTAATTAAGACAAAGTAGCTGTAAGATTGGTTTTACATGGGTTTTAATGAAATCATTTATGTTTTATAATGATCTGCACACTGTCAGTGGTCCTCAACTCTGACCACACTAGATCAACTAGAGAGTTCTACAATAAATTGTTTATTGGCTAAGTAGTTGAAATCTCCAGCCTAGGCCCTCCCTAAGAAGATGGCAAGTCTTGGTCTTTACAAAGTCTTTAATAATGTATTTGAGGAAATATCAATGTTGTGAAGATGTGGACCTATGACAGATAATGGCACACTCTGTAGCTCTGTTTCATTCCCTTTTTGGATCTAAAAGAAAATACAAATATTCTCCACCTCATTCCTTGGGCATAGTTAGTACAGTGGTTAAGAGGGCTGGCTGGGTAACCATAGGCAACTTCCTAAGCGGTTTTTTTTTTTTTTTTTTTTTGCGGTGCTGGGAATTGAACCCAGGGCCTTGTGCTTGTGAGGCAGGCACTCTACCCGCTGAGTTATATCCCCAGCCCCCTAAGCGTTTTCAAACTTAAGTTGTTCTGTAAAATGGGGCAATAATAGATGGTATTTATTGAATACTGCCAAATACTGGCGTGTACAAAGTGTTTTACCTGTGTTATCTAATTTAATCTTTGTAACAACTCTATGAGATTGATACTATTGCTATTCCCATTTTACAGCTGAGTAAACTCAAGGTTAAGAGATGTTAAATTTAGGCCGGGCACGGTGGCGCACACCTGTAATCCCAGCACTTGGGAGGCTGAGGCAGGAGGATCGCGAGTTCAAAGCCAGCCTCAGCAACTTAGTGAGGCCCTAAGCAACTCAGTGAGACCCTGTCTCTAAATAAAATACAAAATAGGGCTGGGGATGTGGCTCAGTGGTGGAGTGCCCCTGGGTTCAATCTCCAGTATTAAAAAAAAAAAAAAAAAAAAAAAGGAGATGTTAAGTTTAGGATCACAGCTAGTAAGTGACTGAGTGAGAAGTTTGACCCCATGATATACAGCTTCCAGGGAATAGTATTTGTATCCACCTTCCCTTAGTTCATGTGGGAGGAAAATATAAGACAATGCACACTTTGTACTTAGTACTGTGTGTGTGGCTCATAATAAGAACTAGTAAACATGAGTTATTGTAATATTATTCCTTTATTTTAAAATGCTGACTTCCTTTTCCCTTCAGAAATGCAAATGTGAAAACTAATGTACCCAAATGCTTCTGAGAATTTTTTAGCATAACTTAGTTCTGTAAATTTGTTTCTTAACAAACCAATTATGTTAATATTCAAATGTGTCTGGGAGGGAGCACAGCTGTTGATCTTCCTGCTTTGTTTTGAATTATATTCTAGTTTTTTACATTAATTTCTCTATCTCTGTCTTTGATTGATTCATGACTCCTGAAAGCAGATGTAACAACATTCATTCATTGACCTTTTGAGTTCTCCTTTCATTTTTCTAACTTAAGAAATAGTGATCTGCCTCTCTGCCCCCCAATTTATTACATAGTGAGTTTGAAGTATGGGAATTTGGTCTATTTTTAAATATTTCCCCCCTTTTCAGACATCATTACTCAAGAGATGACAACAACTATTCAAGAACCAGAAGCCACTTTCCCCTTGGTGACACAAGCGCAGGTCACCAGAGTCAGTGGAGAGACTGAGGAAGGCAAGGCGTCCCCCCCTCCTGCCTCTGATGTTCCTGATGTTACTCAGCTGTCCAGACGATGGGAGCCTCTGGCCACTACAGTGTCAACCACAGCCGTCCCTTGGTCTCCTGAAGTTACCCCTGCTGCAGAAGGTAAGTTATAAGGAACAGTATGCAGCTGCTGACCCTGTCACCAGCATACACTCCACCTGGAAAGGTGGGTGAGCTTTCTTGTTCACAGAGATATGGCACAGCCTTGGAGGACAGAGGGTTCATTTCCAAGTAAAATCCCCTGGTGGCTTACCTCTGGGTCCTTGGAAGACTGGATCTCTTGACATCTTCCTCCTCCATCTACAATGCTGCTGTTAGGAGCCAGGGTGGGGAAGGTGCAAACAGCAAGGGCCAGGAAGTGGCCGTCACTAGCATTGTGGCCTCAAGCCAGTTTCTTAACTTCTGTAAGAGTCGTTGTGTTCATTTCTCAGTAATGCCCACTTGTCTTATAGGTTATTTGGTAGTTTTGAAATAATGCGTACCAAGTGCTTTCTGTATAGCAGGCTCTCAAATGTTCTGATCTTTTAAGGGCAAAGAAGTTTTCATATCTGTCTGATTATCAGAATCACTTGGAAATTTTAACAATCATTATTTTAAAGGTTATTCTTTTTGGACCTCTGTCTCATCATAGGTCCAACTAAGGCTTACTTTTATACATTTATTGCATTATTTTAAAGTATATAATAAATAATTTTAATCCTACTTCCTACCCCTCTACTACCTGTAAATAAAACAAAACAAAAACTAAGGGTTTGACAATAACCTACATGAAACCCTGTGACTCTTTGCATCTCAACTTGTTCTCCTGGTTGGTAACTCTCATCCTGAATCTCGTTTTCATAATTGCCTCCCCTTTCTCCCCTTGCCCCTAGTTTTATTGCATCTATATTTATTTCTATAAGTAAACATTTAAAAAATGGTTTATTTATTTTTGGTACTGGGGATTAAACCCCAGGGTACTTTACCATTGAACTACATCCCCAACCTTTTTTTTTTTTTTTTTTTTTTTTTTTTTCATTTTGAGACAGAATCTTGCTAAATTGCTGAGGCTGGCCCTGAACTTACAATCCTCTTGCCTCAGCTTCCTGAGTTGTTGGAATTACGGGTGTGCACCACCACATCTGGCAAAATTGTTAGAAAAATAATTAGTTGTTTTAAGTTTATAAGAGAAAATTGTTCTATAGATGAACTTTTTGGGGCTTACAGTTTTTTTGTGGGGGGAAAGGGGGGAACCCAGGATTGAACTCAGGGACACTCGGCCACTGAGCCACATCCCCAGCCCTATTTTGTGTTTTATTTAGAGACAAGGTCTCACTGAGTTGCTTAGGGCCTCACTAAGTTGCTGAGACTGGCTTTGAACTTGCAATCCTCCTGCCTCAGCCTCCCAAGTTGCTGGGATTACAGGCGTGTGCTGCTGCGCCCGGCTGGGGTTTACAGTTTTGACTTAATATTCTGTGACTAATACCTACTTCTTGCAGTTCTTTTTTTTCACTATTGGATGAATATCCCATTATGAAAATCTATCAGTTTATTCATTCAATCTTCATCCACTCTCTTGGTGATTTGCATTTGGATCATTTCCAGGCTTGGCTGTGATGAGCATTGCTACCATGAATATTCTTGTGCATGTTCTCTATTATAGATATGCAGGGATTTCTCCTTGAAATATACCTTGGAGTGAAATTGCTGACTGAAGGGTATATATAATGTTCAACTTTAGGAACTAAAGCTTATTTTCCAAAGCAGTTGTCAGAATTTATACTCCTGCTGGAAATGTATGAGAACCTTTGAATCCATATTCTGGGAGCTTTTAAAAGTGCAGTTTCTCAAGATTCATGGACAAAGAGATTCAGAAAGTTGGAACATGTGGAAAGCATGAGAATCTACATTTAAAAAATTGCCTGTAAGAGATTCTGATGATCAACCAGGTTTTTAAGTCACCACTGTTCTAGAGTCTTGGGACTTGGGAATGCTTGGTGCTATATTTGAATGCCTTGAAATGAACATATTCTGAACACACATCTAGGATTTTAGTTTTTGACTTGATTTTGAGAACCGTACTTGGTCTTCCCAAAGTAGTCTTTGTGTATATCTTAATATATTTTTGTATATTAAGATATATTTTGTATATTTTGTGTATTTTGTAAAAATTTCTGCCTTTGGTAATAGATTGTATACAGTCCTGCAATAGAATAGATGAGAGATTTAAAATTTAAAAAGAAGTTTTGATTTGAGACAAGGTATTGTCCTGGATGATAAAGTGTTCGCTGTGGGCAGCTGGATTGATGTGAAGTGGTAGGGGGAGCTGGTCTAAGTACTGAACTTACTGTATATGAGATATTGGTTTTGTTAATCATTTCTTGCCTAAAACATGAAAGCACATGTTTACATTTTCCATAGTGCATAATGATTATCTTGTGGGTCAAGTCCTATCTCTTGTTTTTGGCAGACCTAATGGACACAGTCACAGGGCCAAGTGAGAATCTGACACTAGTTTTGGGCTCCCCAGTGACGCCACCTGGAATAATGGTGGAGACACCCAGCATTTCCCCAGCGTTTCCTGCTTCTGAGGCATCATCTGAGAGAACAGTACCGTCCATTAGCCACACTATTACAGCTCCCTCATATGGCCTGGACCAACTTGAATCTGAAGGTATCCCTGCTTTGAATGGAATCTTTCTTGGGGTAGATTGAGTGAACATCTGAGGAAATGTTTTTGAGAAAAGATTAAATAGAAGTGTATTCAATCTGCCCAGAAGATCAGGGGTTGTAGACTCTGGCCTAGCCAAATCTGGCCTGTTTCTGCTTTTGTGTGACCTGTAAGCAAAAAATGATTTAAAAATATTTAAATGATTGAAAACATATCAAAAGAAGAGTAATATTTTGTGATATATAAAAGTTAAATAAAATTCAAATTTTGATATTCATATGCAAGGCTGTGTTGGAACACAGCCAGACTCATTCATTTATGATTATTTATGACTACTTTTGTGTCATGGGAACAGAATTGAGAAGTTGTGATAGAGACTAAGTGGCCCAGAAAGCACAAATCATTTACAAGATGGCCCTTTACAGAACAAGTTTATTAACCCCAGGTATACATCAGTGACTCACAACTGCTGTTGAACATGAGAATTACCTTGGAGGCTTTTAATAAATGCCAATGCTTGAGTCTCTCACAGTGAACAGGTTAAGTTGGTATAGGGTAGGATCCAGCATCAATATTTAAAAAGAGTACCTTAGAAGAATCCAATTTTTAGGCTTGATTAAGATTACTAGGTTTTTGGGGGCTGGAGTTGTGGCTCAGTGGTAGAGTGCTTGCCTAGCATGTGTGAGGCACTGGGTTCAATTCTCAGCACCATGTATAAATAAATAAAATGAAGGTCCATCAACAACCAAAAAAATATTTAAAAAAAAGTACTAGGTTTAAATGGAGAAGTTGAATTTTCCCACCAAATGTCCTTGCATGGAAATTTTATTGTCTATTTTTAAAAAAACATCATTTGTTATTTTTTTTTGTTGTTGATGGACCTTTTATTTTTATTTATTTATTTTTATGTGGTGCTGAGAATTGAACCCAGTACCTCACACATACTAGACAAGCGCTCACAACCCAGCCTCTGTCTGTTGTTTTTAATAATAGCCCAGCCTTTGTCTGTTGTTTTTAATAACATTGTTCTGTTAATGCTGGGTTATTCTTCCATAGTAACATATTGAAGTGACAATATACCCAAGGAAATCAACTTAGAGGAGGAAATGTTTATTTTGGCTCTTGGTTTCAGAGATTTCAGTCTGTGGTCTCTTGGCCAAATTGCTGTGGGCCTGTGATGAGCCAGAACATCATGGCGGGAGCGCATGGCAGAGCAGAGCTGTTCATCTCCTGTCAGTTGGGAAGCAGAAAGAGAAAAAAAGAGAGGGGTGGGGTGGGGACATGATACCCTCTCAAAGACATGCCACAGTGACCTATTTCCTCCAACTAGTTTCCACCTCTTAAAAGTTTCCAGCACCTCCCAATAGTCCCAGCTGTTGGGCACCAAGCTTTCAATACAAGAGCACTTTTTTTTTTTTCTTTTTCAGCACTGGGGATTGAAACCAGGGATGATTTCAGCTACATCCTTGGCTCTTTTTATTTTTCATTTTGAGACAGGTCCCACTGAGTTGCCCAGGTTGGCCTCAAACTTGCAATCCTTCTGCCTCAACCATCTGAGACCCTGGAGTTACAGGTGTGAGCCATCACACCCAACAGCATGTGAGACACTGGGGAACATTCCAGATCCAAATTATAACAATTCTACTATTTGGAGATAGAAAGTCTCTTGATTTACTAAGACTGAGAACTTCATGCCAAATTATACTTTCCAAGACATTGGCTTTGAGCATGAAAAAGATACTTGGAACACAGTTGACATCAACCAAACAAGATTAGAAATATAACCCATGGTGATGCAATTACTGTAATCAGCATTGTGATAGGTGAACAATACCTGGCTGGAGTTGTAAAATGCCCAGAGAACTGTAGTACAGGTAAACTAGCCAGGTAAGCTCTAGGATACTAAATTAACCACACTTTGATGTAGTAAAGACACAGGATGTGTGTGTCATCTATTGTGGGGAGGGTGGCTCAGCTAGGTTTGCAGGAGACTTTGCTGCATATTTTCAGGGTAACACTGGTAACGTGCTCACAGAGAAAGAGGACATTTTAAGAAAAGCATGGAGAATTCCACAGTAGAATGCTGGGTTAAGAAATGGACCAAAGCGGGCTCAGAGGCTAACCCCTCTTTCACTCCACAAGGAGATAAATATCATCTGACTTTGAGTTCAGTGTCTCATAAATCTGTCTGCTCTCCTTGGTGCCATCTGGAAAAAGAAAATTTCCTCAAATTAACCTGAGTTAAAGATGACAGCTCTACTTGGCAGAGCTATTAAATCACAGGAAAAAAATTATATTTGTGAATAATCTATACTTGTGAAACTGCAGTAATTTTCTAAATTTAGTAGATGGTGGCAGTTGTATTAAAATATGTTAGATTTTTCCTGATGTGCCTAAGATGTCCTGGGGCTTGCTTTAGTTCTTTTCTTCTATACAGTTCCATTTCAACTTCTTTTTGAGAATATATTTTGTCAGTTTTTGATCTAAATTATGATCCTTGTCAAGGCTCTGAAAGACATTTTTTGTTAAAAGTTATTGTTCCTGCTACATTGTTGGGCTTAAGATTTTGAAATACCACATCATTTCTTCTAAATGGTATACAGAGGGTGCAATTTATGTTTATTTAGTACATATTAATATTATCACAGTTAATTTTATGCTGGTGAATCTATGCTTAGAAAGCTGAAGAGACTGCACTTATTTAAACAGTCCTACTGGACACTGCTATTTTTCCACCTTGTCCAGGGTTATAAGTACAGTTTGAGGTGCTGTGCTTGGAATCAAACCCAGGATCTCATGCAAGCTAGGCAAGCAATCTACCACTAAGCCACATCCTCAGCCCCAAGGGCTGATGTGTTGACAAAGGACATACATGTCTCTCGTTTCAGGTGTATGTTTAATTACATTATTAATTTCTTTACATGTTATTTTAATGTCTTTCTTCCCAATAGGGCACCCGTGGAGAGAGAACGTTGGTGGAAATTTCTGAATCCACTGCCCTGTTTATCCTCTAGAGGAAATTAACAGCCCAAATCAGTCTAAAAATTATAACTACTTGCTGCCCCATCTTATTCCCTCCTCCCTTCCATCTCTTCAACATGATGATTAGAAGGATGGATTCATTTCTGAGGGCTGACATAACAAAGTGCACAAACTTTGTGACTTAGAATAACTGAAATTTATTCTTGGGCAGGTCTGAGGACTGGAAGCCCCCAAATCTAGGGATAGGCAGGGATATGCTCCCTGCAAAACCTTGAGGGTTGGATCTGCCCTTGTCTCTTCCAGCTTCTGGCAACCCCAGATCTTCCACAAGATGTTGGCTTATGGCAGCATAACCCCATCTCTTTCAGAGCCATCTTCTCTCTGTGTCTTTGTCCAAATTTGCCTAGTTTTTGTAAGGACATCAGTCATTGGATTTCCATCTACCCTAATGTCCTTATCTTTACTTGATTACATCCACCAAAATCCTGTGTCCAAATAAGGTCAGCTCACAGCTACTACTGTTTAGGACTTAACACATCTTTTGGGTGATGCAATTCAACACATAACAGGGGTCTTCCTTCCAAAGAGTTTGCTGTTTCTGAAGGTGCTCTCCCTCTGGAACACCCACCTGAGTGATGTGCATTGGTAGAAGGGGGGAAGTTTGGGTGTGTTTCACATTTATTAGTCACTGAAGAAATGTGTCACTTTCTGCATATTTCATCACATCTTTTACCTTGTCAGCAAAAATGTAGTTTGATTTTTGAAGTGATAATGGTTTATCTTTCATCCTGCATGAAATATTTTACTTCTATGTATGAATAAATGTTTTCAAGACAATGGAAAATGCATTCTACTAGGTCTGTATTAATCAGTTTTGACATACAAACATGTCATCAGTGTTCTAGGATTTTTTTCAAAATGGGATAATGGCAAATTTTATACATGCATTTATTTATTTGTTTATAGATTAATAAACTAACTTTTAGGCATGATCTCTCTATAGGCTGATTTCCTTCTCTTGTTGAATTCCTTCTCTTGTCATTTTTTGGACCAAATGCCAACTTAAAATTTCAGATTACTTTTGAAAAATACTTGGAATTTTTTCTTTTGTTAACTGTCTATAAAGTATTTTAGTACTAATATCAAATGAAATATGGCTTAACAATATCTCGTTTAAAGAAGTTTCACTTTCTGTGTATTAGAAGTTCAATTGAGGATATCTGTTTGCACTAAATAGTTTTTGTATATTCCAATGGAAGATGGAAATTCATCTGTGCTATACAATTTTATTAATAATCTTAGAAAGGATATCAGGGTTCAGGGGTGTAGCTCATAGAAGAGTGCTTGCCTAGCATGACCAAATTCCTGAGTTTGATCCCCAGCACAGCAAAAAGCAAAGCAAAACAGAACAAAATAATCCCTCCAAACCCCAAACCAAAAACCCCAAACAATTCAATATTCCGAAAAGTCTAATGGGGATCTATTTGCACCAGGTAATAGATTTCTAAGAACATGTGGGAGATAGGAGTACAAATAGAGATTTCTTGGTTTTGTGGTTAAGTCTTTGATCTTCCTCTGTCCCCAGCACCTCCTTTCTTAATATCCAGAAATGGGAAACCACTTGGTGCTCACCATGGTGCTGAAAAAATAGACAGGAAGACAAATTAGATTGTACTCTCTCAGGATGATTCTGGTTTGCTTATTGTTCTGCTGCAAGAAAAGAGGAAATGCTACTGTTTCAGAAATCATGAATCCTTCGTCTAATTGGTTCTATTTACTATCTTTCTATGGGTATAACTGTTGGGTGTTGAGGCCATGTGATTATCCCAGACAATATCCATTTGCTCGCTTGTTTCAAAAGTTCCATTTATTACAGGCTTTGTGGAACAAACTGATAGTAGTTGACTTGCTGGGGGATTAATATTTTTAACATATAAAGAGATTTAATTCTTGGAATCAGAGAAACCATAGTAAACTTTAATAAATGCTTTTTAAATAAATATAAGACCACATATATTCTTCAATTTTGGTTTTTTCTTTTCTGACCATTTTTTTCCTCTTACTTTTTGAAAACTGTTTTGGTTGTCCTTATATTTAGGTTTTAAAAGAGTATGTTTTTGACACTTTTTCCATCCAGGCAACATAGATGGGGCAGAAAACTATCATTATTCTGTCACTCATTATTTAATCTGCTTCAGTGGCATTCATTTTCCTTTCTTCACATGTATGTGTGTGCACGTATGCTCATGCATGTATGGGTACATGCTTGCATACATAGTTGTGTATTTAATCTTGGATGTTTTCTGTAGTTTCCAGAAAGCACTTCTGGAATATATTTTCAGAACCTCTTAATTTTCTCTTGTATTAGGAGAAAAGATTTTTCGTTTTGGGGGATCATTGTTTTAGTGGTTTCAGTCCATGGTTGGCTGGCTCCAAAGCAGACATGATGGTGAAAAGGTATGGCAGAGTAAAGCTGTTCAGTTCCTGTTCAGCAGCCAGGAAGGTGGGGGGGGGAGAGGGAGAGGGAGAGGGAGAGAGAAAGAGAGAGAGAGAGAGAGAGGGGAGAGAAAGAGAGGGAGGAGAGTGAGAGACAAATATAATCTCCAAGGACACATTACCATTTACCTGTGTCATCCAGCCATGCCCACCTGCCTACAGTTTTTACCTCCCCACAATATACATTCAGATTATGAATCAATCAAATGACTTAATCAACCCAGTGAGGTTAGAGCCCTCATGGTCTAATCGTTTCCTACAAACTTCACCTCTGGACATTGCTGCTGTGGGGAACAAGTTAAGGATGTGAGCCTTTGGGGTTCATACCAGATCTAAATCATAACACCTCATTTGAACAGGTAATGGTGACTTCTTTCCTCCCTTATCTGGGGATCTTCGTTCTGTCTCTAGGGATTCTCTCTACTGATAACTTGGGAATTTCAGGAGAAAGTTGTATTTGACAAGTATGCCTTCATTTACTTGACTAAAATAGTATTTTGGGCAGTGGAGTGGCCTCA
>JAJEJO010000580.1:0-93959 GCA_020662805.1 Glaucomys volans | reverse complement strand
TTTTTATTTTTTATTTTGAGACAGAGTCTTGCTAATTTGTTCAAGCCCTTGCTAAGTTGCTGAGGCTGAACTTGTAATCCTCCTATCTCAGCCTCCCAACCTGCTGGGATTACAGGCGTCTGCCACTGTGTCCAGCTAGGGAGATGCATTCTTTAAGTGGCATGAAGAAGTTTCTGAGATGTTTTCTTTAAAGTTTTGGTGAGAAAACTAAAGAGCTCATGTACATTTTTGGGAGACTCTGCCCTTCATCTGCACTGTAATTCATGCAATTTTTTTTGTCTTCCCAATAAGTATTCATTTTTGGAGTATTTTCCTGTTATTTTCTCAGTCCTCATGGGACTTTTCAACTTAAAGGGCAGCTGGAAAGAATGAGTGAAAGGGTATTTCAAAATTCCATCTTGAGGCCATATTTATAAAGCCAAGTTTATGAGATTTACTTTGGTGGCTGCTACGTGGTATGCAATGTTGAAGACCATGTACTGTGTGATAAACTTCAACTGTCCCTTGCTCCTTTTGATTCTGTTGTGTGAGGTTAAGAGTGTTTAATTATGTTGAGAATGGGAACAAGTTTTGACTTTGTTCTCGGAAATGCTTTGCTTTCTGATTTACTTTTGCCTAGTGACAGCCCCTTACATGATATACAAGTGGGGAAGATGTGGAAAGAATATTTGGTGGAATATACTCTTTGATTTTAATTTTGATTTGTATTCTGACACCTCCTACCTCTAGATGTCTGTTTGGTGGAAATAATGGGGATTAAGTTCTAAAAGTTGATAACTCTGTTAACATGGGCACATGAAACACCTAATACTTATTGTCCAATTATGTTAGGAAGGGATGAATTTTTCTTGTTTTCATCTGTGTATCATTTTCAAGTGTCTTATGTGACCAATTATGAAACAAAGACTTGCTGGTGATTTCGGTTATTGACCAGTTCGTGTGATGACACTTTATTGTCTTGTCCTGACATTGTTGTGCTTTCGTTAGCATTTGTGACAGAGCTCCATCCTTAAGCACCCATATGCTCTGTAGGTTAGTGCCGATTACTTGGCACTCGGAATGGTCATCTCTTGCTAGAAATATTCACATGGTCAGCAGTGTTTCAAAAATATTTAAAATCAAGATTGTGATGTATTGCCATAAAACTGTGTTCACAACTTTTGCTCTTGAAGAAAAACAACTGACATTCACTGATTTTTCCAGCAAGCTTTCTTACTGTAGGGAATTCAATTATTGGTATCATCAAAATTAAGTTAACATTGTTGTAGAGTTGGTACCCCCCGCCCCTTTTGCCTTTCTTGCTTAGTGCAGCACGGCTCAGCAAAGTCACCCTTAAACACTTATAAAATTATACATGATGGCTCATGATGACAAAAGGATTTAGCTTTGCATATATTCTATGGTTTTATTTATTCAATCATGTGTGCACTTACCAAGTATTTGTTGGTTAGAATAATACCAAAAATATTGGGAATGGATCTTGGCGTTAGCGAGTACTGGTTTTAGAAGAGGTAAGATAGATACATAAATAAAAATGCAACGTGGAAAGTGAAAGTGTCATGAAAAAGGACATAAAGAGGACTTTAAAAGTTGGAAGAGAGACTTGAGCACCAGCTTAGAGAAATACAGAGTGGTGTATGTGTGTGTATGTATTTGTCAGAGATGTTTCTATATGTAAGTTTGCATGTGTATGTATCTTTATCTATAGATATATAGTCATCATTATATTGATATTTATAGAAAAGCAAAGGGTGATAAATCCAAAAATAGGGAAAAAAATTCTAAAAGGTGGTGAATAGACACCACCTCTACCACACTAGTGAGGGATTATTTTATAGACATGTAATCAAGCAAGTTTTTCTAATTTATCTTGTTGGTTAGATGAATTATTCTTGAAGAGTAGCTTTTCATAACAGGAGCAACTGCTTTTCAGTGTAGAAGAGGCAACTAAGTGCTCAGCCTCAGGTCAACAGAGCTCTAATATATGGAAAACCATACTGTGTTTCTCCGGAGAGGGTTGTTCAGATCCCAGGAAAAAGCATTTGTTCCAAATGACTAATCTAGGCTCATACTCAAGGGTTGAGAGTCCCTATGGGGACAGGTCCAAAACAGGGCTTTCTGCATATGGTGATTTTTGTATAGTTGTTGAAGAAAATGTGCAGCTTGGAAGTATAAAATGGGTTGCAGAGATTGTGAAGGTATTTTATGTTTGAAGAGAAAAAAAGTCATTTTTAAAGTCATGATTTTTTTCAATATGAGGTTAGACATATGTAAGTATTCTTTTACTGGTGACAACATGAGAATTTTATTGCTTTGGAATACAAACAGTTATAAACCTAAAAACGTATAAAATAAGGCAAGGATGTATCAATGGCACTGTGCCTGACTATATTCACCAAGTACAAATTTCTTTCTGATCCCTAACAAGCTCCGAGGCTCCTGAGTCCTGACCTGTTCTATGCTCTGAGAATGTTTTTTTATATTCTAGTCCCAAAGCACTGGACCAATTTTTCCGGTAACTTGCCAGGCTTTCTGGCCCCTTAGCTCTTGGCTTGATTCCTTTTTGGAAGGGAATTTTTTTGTTTTCTCCTCATCACATAGAAAAGCCCAGCAAGACCAAGATGTAAATTTCCCCCAGTGTCCACCAAGTAGTAAATGCCTGTTCCTTTGTACATATTGTCTGTCCTCTTTCCAGGTTGGACACACCTTTAATCCCTAGGCAAGTGACCATCTGTTGACTGCCATGATAATCACCATGTAAATCCTACCCTTCAGAGGAAATTCCATCCCTGTTAGAAGCCAGTCTAACACTTCTCCCCACATAAGAAATACACCTATGTAATAATAGGGCCATTCTGTTGTTCTATAGCAGAGAATACTGAGTTATGACATTCCATAAACAAAGAGCAGTGGAGTTAAAATGAAAGGAACAGAAGTAGAAAGAGACAGTCCAGCTCAAACTTCTCTGTGAAGCTATTAGACCACCCATCATGCAGGGATGAGTAGTAGTCTAGTGGGAAATAGCTCTGCTCCTGGTCTCAAGTGGATATATCTGAGTTTAATTCCTGGCTCCATCATGAAAAAAAAAAACAAAAAAACAAAAACCCAAAACATTGAATATAGACTCAATTATTTAGGATCTTTAGACCTTAGTTTTTCCATCTGCAAAGCAGATTGATGTTTCTACCTCTTGGCTTATTGTGAGGATTAAATGCATGCAGTGCTCTTAGCACAGTTTTTAACATGGAGTAAATACATAATGTTACTGAGTTTTATGATTGCTGACTCCATTTCCTTAAAATTATATATCATATATCATGTGCTACTAGGTATTGATTGTTATAATGAAATACATTCTCTCCATGCAATCATGGGTCTGAGGCTGGGTAGATAACATTAATAGGCAAGGAGGAAGGTGCAGAAGAAAGTAGGGAGTGGGGAATGTATTGCAGGAGAGAGCTCATGCCCCTTCTGAGCCAGACAGATTCTGTTTATATTGTTGCCAGGAGGGAATCTGAGCTCCGTGATTTCAGGTCTCTGAGTCTTTCCAAGATAAGCTGAGCCTTCTGATTTTTATGTAAAATATTCTAATATTTTAAGTATTGTGAATCAATTCCATTGTTTACTTGTTCTATTTTATTACTGTGCACACCCACAATGAATTTTGCCTTCCCAAACATTGACCTCTTAACTGAATTCTCTACAACCTGCTTAAGCGCAGGGTTGGATCCTTCTTAGTCATGTGCACCTTGCCTGTTGGTGCTAGGTGCCGAGTAAACGATGATGCATGAGTAAGTGTTGGATTTTATGACCGTCATCTTATTTAACTGATGTTCCTCCTGCTTGCTTTGCCTTGCTTGTTGTTCAATGTAGTATTTTGAAATTGAGCAATTTTTATGTGAATGAAGCAACAGTTCCCAATCGCATATTAGTAATTCCATAACAACTTGCTTCAATTTCTTGTGTCCCATTGAATAGTTCTATATTATTTCATTTCTTTCTTATAAAAGAATCCATACTGACAGTTATGTAAGAGAAGCTCAGTTAAGTAATGCTTTAGACTCATCTTGGGAAGCTAAAGTGGGAGGGAGGGAAAGAAAGGAAAGGTGGGTTAAGGGATATCTTTCTCTGAAAGTGTTATGGAGTGAGGCTAAGGGGCAGGAGGATTGTAAATTCCATGCCAGTCTGGGCAACTTAGACCTAGTCTAATATAAAATGGAAAAAGGACTAGGAGTATAGCTCAGTGGTAGAGGGCTTGCCTAGCATGCCTAATGCTTGCCCTGGGTTACTTCCTTAGTACCAAAAAAACAACAACAAAAGTTATAGAAATGAATTTGTTTAAGGGACATTCTCCCTGAAGTCATTATGCTACGATAACAAAAACATGTAGGTGAATTTTTTTCTTAAGAAGTTAATTTGAAACATTTATGTAACTGAAATGAATATAATTGTATTTGAGCCCATAAAGGCACTAATGCTTATTTTGGAAAGGAAGATAATTAAAATACTGTTCAATTTATTTTTGTTCAATCAACCGATTGAGTGGTTGTTTTAGGCACTGCACAATGCTTGTTCCTGCAGGGTGGGTTCAAAGATGAATAAGACCAAATCAATGCTTTCAAAGGAGCTAAAGGCACACAGACATGATAAAAGAAATACATATTTTCACAAATTAGCACGGAAACCTCACTTTGGTTAAATCAAATCATGTTTTACATTTCAAAGGGTTTTTTGCAAAACCAATAATCAACCTAACCAATCTATAATTTATCTTTTGAGGGTATGTGGGTTTTCATATACAAGCTTTGTATGTTTGCTTAAAGTAAATGTTCCTTGAGGACTACTAAATTGCTGAAAAGAAAGGTTTTATTTCAGAGGACTCAGAATTTATAGATGCAATATTAACATAGCTCTTATGTTTCTCTGTATAGCACCCTTGAGAAATAGAATAGTATTGCCCTAGTCTCATTTTCCAGAGGGAAATATTTAAGGAGCTGATATCTGAATCAAAAATGAATTGTTTAATGAGCAGGAGTTAGACTCTAACTTATTGCTGGAGGACTCTATCTATTAGAATAACTCAGTTTAATTAGGGGAAGGATTTATAGAAGATAATGGAGAACATGCCAATTATATGAGGTCAAGGGGATTAGGTAGTGAGCAGGAAATGTGAGTGTAGTTGTACAGACTGACTCTAGTTTGTTACCCAGATAGAGAGGTGACATTATCAAGATAAAAATACTCATATAAAAGAAGGTAATATTAAATGAAATAAGAAAATATTCAAACATCTATCTGAATCTAGAATATTTTGCAACTGGTATTTGAAGTGGACTGATGCTCTTGCCTCAAACCATTTTATTTTGTCATTAATGTATGTTTTCAATATTGTTAAAGGTTAGATTTGAAGAAATTTTAAACTATTTTATATTCTGTTACAGTTATTGGGGAAGTTTGAAATTTAGTAAAAATTTTTAAGAAAATGGAATATATTTATATGGGAGATTTAAAAAATTATGGTGATGAGGTATTTAAAAAATTTTCTTTGAATGTTGATCGACCTTTATTTTTGTTCATTTATTTATATGTGGTGCTGAGAATCAAACCTGGTGCCTCACACATGCTAGGTGAGCACTCTACCACTGAGTCACAATCCCAGCCCAACATGATGAGGTATTTAAGAAAGAGAACTGAAGAAACTAGCAGAAATGTTTGAAGAAGGTTATAGTTAATGAATGATATCACTTGAGATATTATCTAATTTTAAAAGGTCCATAGTTACAGATGCTCTTATGAATATTTGAAATTGGAGAATTTGAAAAACAAATAAAAGCTCTTACTCAACTTGTTGGACCTACTTCAAAGGAATATAATAGATATACTTTTGAAAAGTACATTATTTGAGGGCCGAGGAAGTGCCTCAGTGGTAGAGTGCTTGTCTAGCATGTACAAGGCCCTGGGTTTGATCCCTAGTATCACCAACAAAACAAAACAAAACAAAACAACAACAACAAAAAAGAAAACAACAGCAGCAAAAGGGTACATTATCTGAATTTCAACTTCAGACAGAAAATTCTGATAGAGTGTAACATAGCAAAATGACCAGATCTTGGGTAAAAGATGCATTAATGCATAGATGAAATTAGAAGTAGTGAGAAAAATCTCTTAGATCTGTTCTTGTTAGCTTGGTTTTTGGAAGGAAAAAATATAAATTCTCCAGATAAAAGCATGCCCGATGGAGATCCATAGGCTTCCCACAGATTAAAGTTAAGCAACTGTGAAATTTGTAATAAACGTCAGCAAATTAACAAGGAAACAAACCTAAAGTCAATAGAAAACCACAAATAATCGATTGACCTTTTTCATCCAGGACCTTAGCTACTAAAACTACCAGACAGAAAATAAAATAACCTTGTGTAAGAGGTTTCAAGAAATAAAAGATGAAATCATAAACATGAATAAGTAATAAGAGATTATAAAAATAACCTGGCAGATTTAAAAAAATAAACAAATAAAACATTTAGAAATATAAATGTAATTGCTGAAAACAAAAACTTCAATGATGGATTAAATACAATAGAAGAGAGAATTAATGAACTGGAGGATCAATGTGAAGACATTATGGAAAGTGTAGCATAAAGAGACAAGTTAGATAATATGAAAGGAAAGCTAAGCTATGTGGAAGACAGAGTGAGAACTCACCTACATGCCTCATCAGGGTCCCAGCATGAGAAGGAAGAAAGGACAGAAGAGAGAGATTTGTTGTGCTAATGACTGAACATTTTTCCTGAACTGAAACAAAACATGAATCCACAGACACAGGAAGCTCAACATGTACCATGCAAGAGAAATAAATAATCAAAAATGCAGAAACAAGTCATCAAAAGATGTACAGCAACATTATTGGAAAAAGCAAAAACTTGAAACCCTTCCAATATCCATCACCAGTAGAATGGATAGATAAAGTTGTGGTATATTAATAAAATGAAATATTGTATGTCACCTAGGAATGAATGATTGCTGCATGAAACAATGTGGGTGACTCTCAGAGTGAAAGAAGATAGACATGAAGAAATATATACTGTAGGATTCCATTTATGTGAATTTCAAACACTGGAAAATCTAATATATGGAAGTCAGGATAATGCTTACATTTGGAAAAGCAAGGGAAGCTGGAAGGGGGCTTCTGGGACAATGGGATGTTTCTTTTAAAATCTGGATGGTGGATATGCTCATATGTTCACTTTGCAATAGTTTATTAAGCTATGCACTTGTGGTTTGTTAACTTTTAATTTGTATTTTATATGTCAATAAAAAAGCTGGGTATGATGGTGCACCTGTGATCCCAGCAACTTGGGAGGCAGAGGCAGAAGGATTGAAAGTTCAAGTCCAGCCTTGACAACTTAAAATAATCCTAATTGAAGTGTTCCAAAAACATTTTTAAGGATTGGTAAGATAGTGATTGAATTTAGTTTTAAATATGCTTGGGAAAACTCGAAGAGCAATAGCTGAAAAAAAAGAAATGCAGAATGTATAATTTGAAAGTTCCAACATATTCAGTAATTTCACATGGCATTAGGGGAAGAAGGAGATTAAGACAGGAATATATAGAGAGATGTAACAGTATTAACCGCATTCTAGTTCTTAAATGGAATGGTGAGTTTTCCAGAGTTCATTATATTATGAAGTTTAATAACAAATATGGTATGTGTGTATACTATATGCTATTTATAGTAATATTTATGTTATTAAGCTTCAGAATACATATGTACATACAAATATATATTCTTTGGAATTTTTCTAATATTGCATAATAAAAATGTAAAAGCATTTGGCAGGAATATTTCAGATTTTAAAAGTATGGAATTCTGTAAGTTCTGAGTCAGCCTAACATTGCGAACTGCTGGATTTTGTGGGTAGTTCTGAAACTTCTGGGTTCCTCAGCACCTTCTGGTCCTGGAGAGCCATCTGCTGGAGACTTGTTTCATATCCTCAGAACAGGTTAATTATTTCCCTCTGGCTTTTAAGTTCTGCATTCCATTTGATGCCCAAGTTAAACAACAAAACAAAACAAAACAAAACAAAACAAAACAAAACAACAAAACAACAAAACAACTGGAAACAAAGGAAGTGCCATCCCTAGGGCTTCAGTGATTTTTATGTGTGGCAACCATTTTGCAGGATAGTTTTTGGTTTTATTGGCACAGGGATTCCCATAGACCAGTACAGATGGATGGATGCCACTGGCACGTGTCAGAGGCAGGCCCTTCAGAGGGAGAGCCCAGATGGCGAGCACTTGCTTGGTCTGCGTCCAGAGAAGCTGCCCTGTTTCTTTCATGGTGTTCTTTCACTTTTCCCCGTGCATTAATTTGTTTACCTTAGATTCAGTATTAACTTAGGGAAAAAGTCAGAAAAGAGAGATTTGACTCATAAAACTATGAATAAATAAACCGGCAAAGGATGCCCCAAGACCATTGCTATTCCAGGAAGGCCCAGGTACAGATGAGACGATGTTCTGAAAGTCAAGGGTTCCTGGGGCATGCTGGGGAATACGTGTCACCTTTCTGGTTCTTGCTACCCCCTTGTTTGGATGATACATTTTAAAGGTTCTTTCCCCCTTTGATACATTTGAACAGCCTGGAAATGCTGTCTACTTGTCTGTCCACCTTTTGGAGATGTAAAAATGTCTAAGCCATGATAAAAGTACTGTTAGAGAAACTGAACACCATAGGTAGGACCTGCCTATGAAACCAAAAATAGATTTTGTAGCAAACTAGTCTTGAAGGAAAGTGAAATGTGGTTTTTGTTAGTCTTAGGCAGAAATGTTTGCACTGAGTAAAGAAATTGGGCCCGGGCTGGAAACAGTGGTGTAGCCTGTAACCCCAGCAGCTGAGGCAGGAGGATCTCAAGTTTAAAGGCAGCCTTAGCAACTTAGCAAGACCCTGTCACAAAATTAAAAATAAAAAGGCTTGGGATGTGACCCAGTGTTTATGTGCCTCTGGGTTCAATTCTCAGTGCCAAAAAAAGGGGAAGGAAAAAAAAATAAAAAGAAAGAAATAGGGTCTGATCTAGAGAGGCAAAAATCCTGGGTTTGAATGAACTCATATTAGGATCTGCTATGATATTATTTGAGCACACAAGATAGTTATTTGACCAGCTAAGTAGCCTAGGAGTAAAACAAAGTTTATAAACTTGTTCCCTGTTTAGCTGACAATGTGTATTTGAAGGATAATGCTTGCAAAGCTTTTGAGCTCGTCAGACGAAGAGCCCCAGTAGGTACTGGCAGATTATTGTTGTGAGTTATGAAGCAACTTTTAAGAGATTCTATCAGAGAGAGGCCAGGCAGATGAAATTGGCTTAGAGAGCATACAGTCTAGACACATTTTTCTCCCTGTCACTTGCTGCAGGACATTTCTCTGTTTGAGCTCTGGTTGTTCCACTTAATATCACCAAGCCTCTCTTAGCTACATGGCACTTGAACCTGACATATGGTTTAATGTTTTACCCTTTTCATTTTTAACTGTTTCAGTGCACTGCAAGCACAACAATCTCAAATGGAACCATGTTCTAGTCTCTGTTGCATGCTGAGCTGTCTTATTGTCTGAGCATTGAGGTTAGGTTTTGGGCTGACACCTAGGTCAGGTGTTTCACTATCAAATTAGGTGTCAGATTTTTTTTTTTTTTGTAGTGGGGGATTTAACCCAGGGGTGCCCTACCACTGAATCACATCTTTGGCCCTTCTTATTTTTTATTCTGAGACAGAGTCTTGCTAAGTTGCTTAGTGCCTTGCTAAGTTGCTAAGGCTGACTTTGAACTTGGAATCCTCCTGCCTCAGCCTCCTGAGATTCTAGGATTGCAGATGTGTGCCACTGTGCCTGACTGGGGGTCAGAATTCTTGACAGTGGACATACTCACAAGAGTATCAGTTTAATCTCAAGTGTCTTGATTTTGGTGAGGCTGCTATGGTAAAATCCACTGACTCTGAAGCTTGGCCAACGTGGGCTGTGCTTCCTGAATTCACTAGGACCCCCTGAGTTTTCAAGAGGATGCTAGTTCAACAGGAGTGAAAAGGGAACTTGTGCAGTGTATGTCATGTGTTTGGGAGTGGAACAGTGCAGTTTGGAGGGGCCATTTTGCCTACCCAGAGAGTTGGTTACCAAGAAACCATCATGCCAACCTCTCTGAACGATGCCAGTGCCACTGTGTGGTGTTATGTAGTAATCAGTATCCAATCAACTTAGGAAAAAGTCATGTCGGTTCTGAGATTGCACTTCCCATTCCAGGTGACATGACAGGAAGGAACTTCTCTGGCTGAACTATCTGAACCTGCCCTTCCCAGGGTGCAGTCATTCTTAGGAATTTTCAGCACAAATACAACTTTAAGTCTTTGAACCTTATTAACTGATGTTGGTATATGAGGTGTACCTGTTACTCATGTTTCTTTCTAGAGGTTCAGTTTTTCTTTTCTTGTGCCATCTTTGTATGGAATAATTTGTGTGTGTGTGTGTGTGTGTGTGTGTGTGTGTGTACGTACATGCGTGTGTTTACCTTGACTTGTGCTTATTTGGAGTTCAGATAAACAAAAACAAAATGGGGTTTATTTTAAAAAAATCAAAATTCAGAAAGCATTATTCTGTAATCTTTATGACTTTGCAGTGTTATTTGAATGAGCTTTTCTTTCGACTTTAGACCTTTAGATAAGGGATCTGGTTACTGTTTTTGGCACAATTTTATTTGCTGAACATTTAAGGCATAGCATTGCCCTTTGTGTTCAGAGGTATTTTATGACATCACTTCTCATGGGCTTACTCCTGGAAAGATCCACCTTTTCTTGAGTTCCAATGAATAGAAGATGAACACTCAGAGCTCTGGTTTGTTTTACACCTGTTGGTCTTACATGCTTGTTGCATGATTTTGCAGATGAATGTGTCGCTACTTGTTTATTAAATGTTCCTCTGCTTTCTGAGAGGTAGGTTTTACAAAAAACTGCATCTATCTTATTGTTAATTCATTTATTTATCCATCTGTCTATTCACTCAACAATTACTTCTTGAGCACTGGTGACTGCTAGGTAGTTTGCGAGTCATTGGTGGTACCACAGAGAATAAGACTATCCTTCCTTTACTCAATAATTTCCCACCTCTCTTGGGTCAAGCTGCCATAAAGGACATTATTTTGCTAGTATTAGGGAGGAAGAGAATACCTCTTTTTTTATTGCTCTGTAATAGTAGTCAGTGTTCCACTGGTATTTGCAGCAGGGTGATACATGCCTAAAGATGTTTAATGGCTACACAATGATTGTAAGCTCCTAAAGCTTTTTCTGGCAGAAAAAGATAGTTAAAGAATAAGAGGAGACTAAAACAGCAATCTCATTCCTATAAGGCTCATCTTTCTATCTTTCCTACATGGTTACTGGCATTTCCTTTTTATAGCTATCCTCTGTGCGTGCTCTATGATTTTTACCAATATTTAAGTGACAAGTAGTAAATCTTCTAAGCTGCTTCTTGCAAAAGGGCAAGACCTTCCTTTCTCTTTCCCAGGTAAATCGGAGTCCTTCCTTACTGTCCAGTAGTATCAGCTGTGTTTTACTGAGTAAGAAATCCCTGGAGAGAGTCATGTTGGACTTTTCAGGGCAGAGAGAGAAGGAAGGCTGTGCCATGGTGGGCGAGTGCAGGAGAGTGTAGGAGACATGTTGACTCTAGCAGTGTCCTCCAAACTAAATCCTGAATGTAGAGACCTTCATGTTGGCCGAGGCATGCTCAGGTGCAATCCTCTCTTTGGAACAAAAGGTTGGGGTAAGGATAAAGTCCTTTTTGTTCTTTATAGTTCTATACTTCAAAGAGGAAGAATTAACTGAAGATGGTGAAGTCCAAGTTGAAGTTTCCTTGGCTGGTGGTAGTCGTCAGAGAATAGTGAACCTAGAGGACCATTATCAGTTGTCACAGTTATTCCATCAATTCTGATTTCTTAGGTTTGTGGGAGGAAATGGAACCAAAAGTGACTTCAGAATGCTTCAAAAAATTAAAGGAGTGATCTCTTTGGCCTATGATGAATTCTCATTTGTGGAGGAAGATCAGCAAAACCCACAAATAGTTTTGATGATCCCTGATAGTTTTCTCTATAATCCAGTCATCCCATCACTTTTTGGCTATGCAGCCTCCTCCTCAGCTTCTCTTTAGTTTGAGTTTGTGGCCTATGTTTATAGTTATCTCACAATCATCATCCATCGTACCCTCTCTCCAATCTAGTAAAACCAGCTGGTGGTTAAATCTCTCTGCCTACTCACCTCTCCACCCACGCCTACACCCCAGCAGCTGATTGTGGCTGGGGAAAAACACAACCATCTTAATGGATCTTACTTTAAATTTAAAATGACACATCTCAAGTGGCTCATAGAGCTCCCTGGCAGTGCCACCACATTTCCCCTGAGAATTCGCTTGCCCATTCTGCAAGATGCTATTTCATGCTTTCTCCTCTCACCTCCAACCACTGACATTTCTCTTTTCCTATCCAGTTTCTTGTTTGAGAAAATAAGAGAAATATGAAGATAGCTTGGACCTATTCCTGCCACCAGATATACCCACTGCCTGCATCTGTGCCTGCTTTCTTTGCCCTTCCTCCTGTAGTGGTGGTGAATGTATCTGTGCCAACCTGTGCACTGGATCCTGGGCCCTGTCAGTAAGAGCGAAGAAGCTAATCTTACATAGTGACCCTGACATGCTAGGCTTTGTTCTAAGTACCTTATGTATTAACTAATGAAATCCTTACAACAACCGTGGAATGGTAATGGTAGGAACAATGCTGTTGTTACAGATGAGGAAGCTGAAGTGCAAACAAATTGAGAAACTTGACCAAAATTATAGCCACAATAAGGTCAGTGGCTCCAGGGTCTGGGTGTAACTGCTCTATGATACAGTGTCTCCCAGGACATTGCTCTAGCTTCTCTTTCTCCTGCACCATCATTACCCTTCCCTTCTGGATCTTAAACATCAACTTAGAAGCAAATTGTAGCTGCTTCTCCTCCTCCTCCTCCTTCTCCTTCTCCTCTTCCCCTTCCTCTCCTTCTCCTTCTCCTCCTTCTACTTCTCCTTCACTCCTTATCTCCCTCCAGCTATACCCTAATATTCTGTTCTTTTTCAGCCAAATTTCTAGAAATAATTTTCTATATTTACTGTATTGACAGTTTCATTTCTAGTTTTCTTTTGAACCACTCCAACCTGGCTTTTGTCCTTATTCTTCCAGGGGAAAACCCTTTGTTGAGGTCACTAATACCAGAGGGACATTAACAGTCTTATTCAGCCTCTCAGAAATGCCTTACTCATTTGCCTTCCTTCACACAACACTCATCTTGGTTTTCCTCCCATCTCTATTGTCACTTCTTTGTTGCTTTTGTGGGATCCCCCTTGGCTGGCCAACCTCTAAAGGGTAGATTGCCCAGGGCTTGGGCAAGACCACTTACCCTTTCTGTCCATAGTTGCCTCTTGATGATTTTAACCAGTTTTAAAGCTTGAGATATTATACATGATTTGTTGACTCCCAAATTTTATCTGTAGCTGTGACCTTCTCAAGACATCCAGCATTCCATTTGGATGTCATAGGCATGGCCATTACAAATCTATCTCAAAAATTTTTGATATTTCTCATTATCCTCAATTTCCATTTTTAGAAATGAGGGATATTCTTCCTGCACTTCATATTATAATTATCAGCAGGGCTCCACCTTCAGATTACATTCTAGATGTGACCACTTTGCATCCCTTTGTGGACTCTACCCGTGCAAGGTATCATCACCGGCTCCCT
Organism: Glaucomys volans; assembly: GCA_020662805.1. Taxonomy (NCBI): domain Eukaryota; kingdom Metazoa; phylum Chordata; class Mammalia; order Rodentia; family Sciuridae; genus Glaucomys; species Glaucomys volans. The sequence continues at coordinate 80,159 of JAJEJO010000580.1, read as the reverse complement.
AATGGGACTTACTGCTCTGTCTCTTACACTGATAGGATTGTTCTCTGCCTTGTAGACAGAGTCATTTTTAAAAAGTATAATTCTGATCTGGCCCATACATACTTCCTCTTGCAGAATTTCTTGTATTCTGTCTGTCCCTGTCCCCAGTCCAGTCTTCCTTGCCATGCACACTTGCCATAAGACCTTTGTCCTTGCAGACACTGACCTCAATTAAACAAGAGCATTTATTATTTTGGTATGGTCTCTGTTCAAATTTTACTTTATATGAACTGTTTTCCTTAATCTGTCCATCTAAAAATAAGAGCACCTGACATTTTCTTTTTTCTTGACAGTTTATTTATATCTACTTGTTTGCTGTATGTCTCCCTGAGTGGCATATCAACTTTGGGAAGTTAGCAACATTATTGTTTTGTTGCTGGTTCCTGGAATAGCACCCATTAGGTGCACAATAAAAATGTATTGAATTTTTGGAATAGTGATAGGTATGAAATCTTACAAGATTAAAAGATCTATAAGAATCAAAAAAGATAAGAATAAAATGGTCTTTTCTTGTTTGCATTTCTGGGGATTGAACTAAAGGCCTTGCACATGCTAGGCAAGCACTATACCTCTGTTCTAAACCCTAGTTTAGAGCTAATATTTTTAAAAAATCACAAAACCTCTAAATGATAAAGGATGGTGGGTATGTGTGGAGAAATTTGGGAAGAAGAGGGTCTCAGAATTCTTGAGTTGCTTTGGTTATTTCTGCTCCCTGTTCCCTGTTCCCTGTTGAGTAACCACTGTGTTGACAGCCAATGGGAGATGGAAGAAAATGTCTTCAGTGAATTTTGTGGGTACTCACCAGGGGCTTTTTGGGTACATTCATGGTTGGGGGAACTTGGAGTATTCCTAGAAAATTGAAATTGGTGAAACAGAACAAAATTGGGATCTTATATTCCTTAAACCTATTTCACTTGAATCACTGAAAATGACAAGTTGTAAATGTTAACTTTTACGATTGTGATAATGACATTTTTTTTCCACATATTGCTTTTCTGACTGTCCTTGATATGTATCCCATTTCCCAGTCTCCTTTAGAGTGGGACTGAGAACGTGGATGCAGTTGTTTCCAGTTTCTTGGGTCACTCCTCCTCAGGGAGAACAGGATCCAAGAGTGGATTTATGTACCTCTCACTTAACATGGTTGTGAGATATATTCACTGATGTGGAAGAAAAGAAAGGAAACCATGCCAAAATAATGAATTCTCATCTTTAATATTATGTGATATAAAGGAATGGGAACAACTGTTTTAAGTTCTGTTGGTATCTCAGTGTGATTTTGGACAGATACACCTTAAATGACCTCTAGAATACAGAAATGGGATGTTTCTTACCCCTGTAAATATAAACAAATAACAGTTAATAGTATTTCAACTTTGACTATCAATAAGCATGGTGTATGATACTTATCTGACATAATGGTGGTTTTTTGATTTTTTTTTGGTATTGGGGATTGAACTCAGGGGCACTCCATCACTGAGTCACATCCCCAGCCATATTTTGTATTTTATTTAGAGACAGGGTCTCACTGAGTTGCTTAGGGCCTCGCTAAATTGCTGAGGCTGGCTTTGAACTTGCGATCCTCCTGTCTCAGCCTCCCAAGCGGCTGGGATTACGGGCATGTGCCACTGTGCCCCGCAATGGTGGTTTTTGAAGTTTAAAATATGTGGTATGTGGGGCTGGGGATGTAGCTCAGTGGTAGAGCACTAGCCTAGTATGAGCCAAGTCCTGGGTTTAGTCCCCAGTATGCCAATGAAATGAAATGAAATGAAATAAAGGGTATATGGTGGGAGCATAATCCTGCAAAGCTCATAGCATCTGACTTTGGCTACAAAATTGGTATTAAAGGTGAAGCATGAGTATTTGGTAGTGTTTGGATCAGCTGAAAGGATGCCTGTGTTTTGTGTATATGCTCATTGCATGTTTTTGTGTTTCCCTTTGATTTCTATTTTGCCCAGAGGGGGAAGAAGATGAGGATGAAGAGGATGAAGAAGATGAAGAGGAAGAAGAGGAAGATGAGGAAGAAGATGAGGAGGATAAAGAGACAGACTCCCTGGATGAGAGCTTCGATAGTGACTCTGAGCTGCCAGGCTTCACCCTCCCTGGCATCACGTCCCAGGAACCCGGCTTGGAGCAAGGGAACCTGGACCCGCTGGAGGGAGCCACCTACCAGGTGCCTGATGCCATTGAGTGGGAACAGCAGAATCAAGGCCTGGGTAAGGGTCATGTGTTTCCTTCTCCTCCCTCCTTCCTCCTTTACTGTTTTAAGGTGACAACTTTCTTTCTTTGGCATCGGCCATGGAGCAAAATGAATTTCCTTTTTATGGGTAGTTCATTTGGGGAAAAATTAGTTATTGCTTCAAGAAGTTTATATTTATGTTTGTAAATAGAAGATTCTAGGTGCCCATTATGAGAACAGTGAACTCATTTTGGGAAGGAATTCCATTTCTCCTTCTTAGCTGGAAGAACTTTAGGAAGACTTGTGAATAGGAAGGAGATGCGTGCAGCCAGTGTGTTGAATAGGAGCACACATGCATGGGAGGCAGAAACCAAATGTGTTCTGTCACCCTCTGTCTTTTCAGAATTCATTCCTCAGGGGAAATTCTTCCTCTGCCAGTAGATGAGTGTTGGGGCCATTCCACGACTTTTCTGTTTATTGTCAAACACAGTCTCCTCTCACCAGCAGAGGGTCCAGATATCCCTGTGCTTACTCTCTCTTGTGCATGGCCCAGGTTTTCCACAAGAGACTCCGAGGATGCAGGCTGCAGCCCTGCCTGGTACTCCCTTCCTGCCACAGAGAAGCTCCCCAGTCTATTCCTTTTTCTTGTCAGGAGTAGACACTATTAAGCTCTGAATGAGAGTCTCTCTCTCTCTTTTGGTACTGGGGATTGAACCCAGAGATGTTTTAGCACTGAGCTACATCCCCAGCCCTTTCAAATTTTTTTTTTTTTTAAATTTAGAGACAGGGTCTTGCTAAGTTGCTTAGGGTCTTGATAAGTTGCTGAGGCTGACCTTGAATTTGCAGTCCTCCTGCATCACTGGGATTATAGGCATGTGCCACTGTGCCTGGCAAGACCCACTCTCTTGACCTGTTGTGAAGTGACCTCTTTAAAGAAATCCATTCCCTAAAACTCTCTTAGTTGTTAAATAGCTGGGCCTATTTATACCTTCAGCATGACAGACATTAAGTTGAAGAATCATGTAATTGGTTTTGGGGGTATTTCTTTGAAAATTTGAATGTGGGCTGAGACTTTGCAAGAGGGAGGATATCGAAAGGTTAGTGTCCAGCTGACAGGCCAAAGGTATTATTGCTGTGCATACAATATCTGTTGAACTATGTTCTGAACAAATGCATCACGTATTGGGCAATAATTACTTTACAATGTGTCAACAGAACTGTTGAAAGTTTATAAATCAAAATATTAAAAAATAAACACAAAATAATATGAACATTGGTCTGTGAACAAATGGACAGATATTCAGTCTGAAATACTGTCCTACACAAACTGGTTTTAAATGAATGGAAAAAATACAAAATACAAAGATAACTAATTATAATGCATGTTAGAAACAAAGACATAAAGTGGCTCTATCATGTAATAGTCTTTCCAGCATGGATAGGATGCATATTTGGGACTCTAGTGCCTTGCTGAGGAGTGGAATGGGGGAGATTAGCTTCCCATAGAAGGATGGAGTTCATATGGCATGTACCCTTGGTTGTGGTCAAGGAAATAAGTTTCCTGGCTTGTGAAGTTGGCTTGCTGTCCATGAATAAGTTTAAGTCATTGGAGGAACTGTGAAACCTAGACAAAGGTGGAGAGGCCTCAGTTTGAGGCTGCAATGATTATGGGTTGTGGCCTTGTCATGATCTTCAACACAAATTTACTACTGAATAGGAGTCCGATTTTTCAGGAATCATTGAGGTATATACTGCAAAGCAAAAACTGCACCCCAGTAAAGGGTACACGTCATTGAGTGTTGACAGTTGTCAGCCATATACCTGTTTCATGATCACATACAGAACATTCCTGTCATCTCCTCCCACTGATTCCTCATGCCCTCTGTAGTACCTCCTTCAGCCCCTAGCCCCGAGTCTCCTTTTGACACTGTGGGTTAGTTTGCATTTTCTAGAATTTTATGTAAGTGGAATCATATGTGATATAGCTTTTTGTGTCTGACTTCTTTCACTGCGCACAATGATTTTGAGATTCAGCTGTGCTATGTGTATCAGTAGTTTGATCCATGTCATAGCGGGTGTTATTTAATTGTATGGATAGACACATCTTGTTTATCATTTCACCTGTTGATGAACACTTGAATTTGTTGTTCAGATTGTTAACTAATAGCAGTTAAATTTTAAGGTATGCCAAGTGTAGGCTCAGGACACATCACTCTGTTGTCTCCTGTTCTGCTTCCTGATTCCAACCCCTGTACACAGCTAAAACGTCATCAGTTAGTGATTCCAATTTGGTGATTTGTTATGCTTTTAAAAGTTATTCCTGCAGGTTCTATGTTTTTTTTCTTATTATAATAATTTTACTCTTCTTTTCCCAATAAATTCATTTCTCCAACCTGTTTTTCACCGTATGGGTTTTGTGGAAACCAAGACCAGGATTAAATCTTTCAACCTCGTCTTTTTCCCCCTGGGGAAGTCTGTGTTTGAGTCATTTCTGCAGCTCAAGGTTTTTTTTTTTAATGCCACCAACTTTTTCTCTGAGAGGCAAGGGTTTTGCTTCATGACTCAAAGCCAATATGAGCTTCTGGGGTATTATTAATCAAACCTGTTTCCTAAATACTCTCAGGTTAGGTTCCTATTTGTTTTTTGTTTTTTGGTACCAGGGATTGAATGCAGGGGTGCTTAACCAGAGAGTCACATCCCCTGCCCTTTTTAATATTTTATCTAGAGACAGGGTCTTGCTGAGTTGCTTAGGGCCTCACTAATTTGCTGAGGCTGGCTTTGAACTCTCAATCCTCCTACTTCAGTCTCCCGAGCTGCTGGGATTACAGGCATGTGCTACAGCATCTGACTTTGGGTCCGTATTCGTGATGGATTCTGTGGGAGTAGAATAATGGCTCCCCTAGAATGTCCATGTCCTGTTCTCTGGAACCTGTGAATGCATTACCTTATGTGGCGAAAGGAGTGTGCAGATGTGATAAAGTTAAGGTTCTTGAGACAGGGATGGGAAGAAGATCCTGGATGATCTGGGTGGGTCCAGTGTAACCTCGAAGTCCTTATAAGGAGGGAGGAAGGAGAGTCAGAGGCACAGAAGGAGATGTGATGACAAAAGCAAATGTTGGAGTGATGGGGCCAGGAGCCAAGGAAAGCTGGGAGCCTCTAGAAGCTGGAAAAGGGAGGGAAATAGACTTTCTCCTGGAGTTCTTAGAAAGAATGCAGTGCTGCCAACATTAGTTTTCGCACTGGGAAACCCATTTCAGACTTTGGAATTTCAGAACTGTGAGATAACATAATACATTCATGGTGTTTTAGGACACTAAGTTTATGATAATTTGTTACAGCAGCAATAGGAAACTAATACAGATTTCCATAAGTTATTTAGTAAGATGCATAATTTTGTAAATATTGTAAAATTAAATCTACTTTAAAAATGGATCAGTAAAAATGCAAACACTGAGGCCCTTTAAAAAAAGTAATCCTATCTATTACAATAACATTTTAATTGGCTGTATGCTTCAGTCTATTTTTAAGTGGATTATTTTATTTATAGACTACCACATCCATTTTTACAACATGAATGATACACCAAAGCAAATGTTAAACCCACATACATTTTTTAAATGAACAGATTGAGATGGGTAGTTGGGATTGACTAAAAATATAATGCAAACTCTTTGAATAGATTATAGTCTCACTTCCTGTGAAATAACAGGAGTGGAAATGTAGATGACTTTCTAAAGCAAAGCAGTAGATTCACAGCCTAGAATTCTTTGAGCGTCTGTTTTCCACACTGTCACATACACTTGCTTTGGAGGCAGAGAGCTCAATTTCACAACAAGAAGACATTGTCCCCAGATAGAAGACAACTGCCTTTTCACTGTGCTTTTCTTAAGGGAGAGAAAGTCTTTCTAAGGATTTTCCAGTAGAATTTGTTTTTCCCCTAACTGACTGGGATCAGGCCACACGCCCATTTCCCAACAACCTTTGATGGAGTGGATGGGGGTGGATGTCAATCACCACATCCATCAGTGATTTCTGTGTGCTTTCTGTTTTCTTTTCTTGTAGTAGATACCCATCTATGACTCTTCTGTCCTCCAAGAATCCCGTCCAATCTTTATCTAAACTAATATCTGTATTTTACATAGGTTTTGAGTTCATTAGCTCCGGATGGGAGCTTGATGGTGGCATTATTTCATTGTTTTTCTCAAAAAGAGACCATGTTAGGTTACTTTAGATTCTGTTGATATTCTGGAGAGGTAAGACTTCTAAAAGCCATCAGCTAAGTGCAGATTTATGGCTGTCTTCACTTTTTTTGAAAGCCTGCTTGTCACATTGGAATGGGTACTTGATTGAGGAAATGGAATATTTTTCTCTGGAAGTCTTTAAAAAACATGATAAATGTTCAGTGAATTGTGTAGGGATGTTTATGGACAACAGAAGAATGAAGAGCACTTGCGTACCTGTTTTATTTTTTTTTTACCAGGCATTCATTAAGCACTGTTTTTTTTTTTTGTTTGTTTGTTTTGTATTGTTATTTTTGTGGTGCTGGGGAATGAACCCAGGGCCTTGTGCTTACGAGGCAGGCACTCTACCAACCCTCAAACCTGTTTTGGTTTTGATCTGGAATTTCCGCCAAGTCTCATATGTATGGAGGTAGGGCTTTTGGGTATGATTGAATCATGAAGGCTCTTATTTTGAAGGATTAATCCATTGGCAGCTGCATGGACTACTGGGGGTTGGGAACTAATTGGAAGAAATAGGTCATTGAGACAAAGGCTCTTTTTCTCTTTTTGTGCTTCTCAGCTGCCATGAGCTGAGTAGCTTTCCTCTACCATGCTTTCTGCCATGATGTTTTTGCATTGGAACCAGCTGATCATGGAATCTCTAAAACCATTAGCCAAAATAAATCTTTTCTCCTCTAAATTGTTTATGTCAGGTATTTTGGTCATAGTCATGCAAAGCTGGTTAACACAAGTACCTACTGAGTGCTGTATGTTATGGAAATGGTGAGGTTGACATACTGCCATGTGTCATGAATTACCATGGAACAGCCAGTAGTTCCATAGATGTGAGGCCAGTGGCTGAGCATTCCCCAGCAAGGTCGTCAGTCATCACTTATAACCAGGGTTGCTTTGAGTGGGCAGGCCATCTGTGAGGTGTGACTTTAGAGGTGCTTTTGCCTGATGTCCTAATTTATTTCACCCTTCCTATGCTAATGTGGTGCCTACTTTCCAAATTTAGACTTAGCTTGGATTGTGATAATATATCTTCAGAAGGTCTTAGAAAGGCATGAAGCTGCTTTCTGGGTAGAATAACTCATTAAGGTTCTATCATTTATTCTACTCCATGAGGGATTGATTAATTAGCTTCATTACCTGATAATTTGGCAAGAAGAAAGGGAGAGGAACATAAGACAAATGTGTTTTGAATTATTAATAATGAACTGCACCTAAAATATGGTGGATGGAACCTTGTAGAAACAGGTCACATGACCACAGACATCACTCTTACCCCAGAACATGCCAGTATTCTCCTTCTGATCATTTTCTCCCATCTTATTAGTTTAAAACATTTAACATGTAGCTCATGTGCAACAAGAGCTGCAGCAGCAAGGAAAAGATGCTTCCCAAAATATAGTGGGAAGTGTGAGGTTTGAAACAACTCCTCACTGCAACAAATGTCAGTGTATTTTGATGTATGATGTTGTGTTAGTCAGCTTCTTGTTGCTGTGACCAAAATACCTGACAAGAACAATTAGAGGAGAAAAGATTTATTTAGGCTCACAATTTGAGAGAATTTAGTCCATGGTCAGCCAGCTCCATTGCTTTGGGCCTGAGGTGAGGCAGAAGATAAGGGTGGAAGGGCACGAAAGAGGATAGCATCTCAGCCCATGGCCGCTGGGAAACTGAAGAGAGGGCAGTGAGTGGTTGGGGAGAAGATAAATCCCTACTTCCTTCAGTGAGGTTCCACCTCCCAGTAGTCCATTCATCCATCAGTGGATTAATCAACGGATGAGATCAGATCTCTCATAACCTAATCACTTCCCAAAGCCCCCAATTCCAAACATATGAGACTTTGAGGGCATTTCAGATCAAACCCGTAACACATGTGTTGAACTATGACTTCAAAGGTTGTTCAGGAGGCTGCCAGGACTAACTTACTTAAATATGTATATGGAATAAGAAGGAGGAAAGAAACCTTAGTCTAGTTTTACTGGCACAAGGAGAGCTGGCTCACTAGCCAAAGCTCCCAGACCAGTGATCCTTAATCTTGGCTGCATGTTGGACTCACCTGGAGAGCTATAAAATACACTGATAGCTGGTTTCTACCCCTGCAGGATAATTGTTTTAGAGCAAATATACTGATTACTCTTGGGGGGCAGGGAAGATAACTTCTGTTCATGTAGGGGAGAGGGAAAGAGAATTCAGAAGTTTTTGTGTATTCTATGAATGGAATCCTTAATACTAAAGACTTACGTTGCTTTTAATGATCATTTGAGTGGAATGTATTAAAAAAATTCCAGTCACATAAATGTCAAACTTAAGGCAATATTTGGGCTTTAATTTTCTCAGATCATACTATAGACCCCTCAATGACACCATGGAGGTTTGTACCCAGGCACTTGTATCTGGGATGAGAATATTAGTTTCCTTGGGTAGGCATCTGCCAGATGCCTGGTTGTCCTTCCTGTCTTGAGATGGTGCCCATCTGGATTTCTGGATTAGAGGGTAATGCCATTCACTGTTTCTCTGGAAAGAACTGAATTATTTTTTCCAGATGGGAGAAGCAGAAGACTAGGGTGCTGAAGTCTTTTATCACATTAGGCAAGATACCCTGCTGCCAGAGTTGAAAGCAGAGGTAATTATCACTGCCTCTCACGGCCTCCTGAGGGTGAACACATAAGGGAAACCAGGTCTGTAGAGAAGGATGCCTTTTAAATCCAAGATATTTCTTCATAGAGCTTTCTATCTGAGCTCTGGGTTACTTGCAGATTAGTAGTAGTTGGGGATTTCTAGGGAAGAAAATCTGTCTATATACCTGTGACAAAAGTTTCAACAAACTCAGGGTTTCAGTGGTTTTAAATACACTTATTTTGTAAGTTTTCCATTTATTTATTTTTATCCTGTTGTGTTATAGCTATTTTTGTTCAAAGCCCTAAGTCTTCTCTTTAGCATGAGGTAGGTTATAAATAGGGTAGCTACACAAAATGAATGGATTTCCTGCTGCTCATTCCCAACTGTGCTCACAGATGTGTGCTGAGAACTACAAACACAGAAATTTGTTAGAACCAAAAGTCAGAGAGGGTAGGGGGAGCAGCACCAGCCAAGCCTAAAGAAATCCAAGAGCTAATCTACACAAAACTTAATGCACTCTATTCTTTTCTTCCATTTTAATGTTCACAAGACTTCTGATGACCAGTTCAGGATATTGGTTACAATCAAACTACAGTTTTCCTTTAACATAAAACATGTTAAGGTGTTTGAAAGAGGAAAGAATTGATGGCATGGATAATTTTGTAGGTTGTGCTGGATTTTTCTTTTTTTAAAAATTTTTACAGACTGTATTTTGATTCATTATACACAAATTGGGTACAACTTTTCATTTTGGATTTTTCTTTTTGAAGGCTGACACTTGATTTTTCATCTTTGTAGGACTTTCTCATCAAGAATCTCAGGTAGACAGAACTGAGACATCTTGGAATTCATTGATTCCAAAAATCAGAGGCAGAACTCAGATCATTAACACAGACACTGTTCCCTTTGCCCAAGTCAGCTGTGGAATACCACCAGTTCCCTCCTTTCCCCCTTAAGTTTTCTTTTGAGAGAATGAACCCAAAGTTAACTCTAAGTCTCAAATGCCAATGGGGGCAACCCAGAAAATAGCTGAGTGCTACTGTGGTGTGGTGGTGGCCATGATGAGGGGTGTGCACAATATGGTAGCCTTGAAAGAACCATCAGCTGGCTCCAGCATGCCACAGCTCTTTTTGAAATTCCATGTGTTGATGGTACAAAGTAAAACAACACATCGGAAGTAAAGGAGAGATTAAGCATTAAAACAAGAAATCAGAGATTTAGATCAGGTAACTTGGGGATTTAGCAGTTCAAAGATCAGAGTATTTCTTAAAGTATCTTTATCTCTTTTATGCACTACTGATATATGCCAGGATCTCCATGTCTTCCTGCCTTGTTTTTCTGTTGCTCTGTCAGACCTCTGTCTTATTTGGGCCACAGTCATTAGCAACAGAACATGTATTGGACATTCCCAGCTCCACATTTCCCCCTTTCATTAACTCTTTTTTTCTTGGAATGTCCTTTTTCGTCTGTCCACATCCACATCTGGCTAAGGCCTTCCCTGAAACCCCTAAATCACACTGAGTTCTCCCTTTTCAAACTTCCTCCTGTCACTGTAGTCAGTATTATTTCACTTCCATTCACTGCACTATCTCATTTTGCTCCTTGCATTTTTGGGAACTTCACAGCACCTAGAACCCAGCACTGAGTGCTGATGATTGCTTAAAAAGGGATTCTCCTCCAGCTGGTAGCTGTTCTGGGCTTGAGATGTCTACAATCCAGTGACTTTGGGTTCATTTTCTTAACAGTGGGGAGGAGGGATGGAGAGAGATGCTCCACTGCATCTGTCCTGGATGCCACCTAGGGTGATGTGGAGTTGTAGAGGACACCAGTTTGATTTGTGGAAAAATGGTAACTGATCAGATACTCAGGATTTTCTGTAATACTTGTAACTGACACTAAGCTTAAGTGTCCTTTGACAGCAGAATCTTACCTGATTTTTAAATTTTTCTGTTTCTTTCTACATTACTCAACCCACAGTGCTTTTTTTTTTTGAGGGTTAAATTGTTAGATTTTATTATTAGCATTATTACTCTTAGACAAGGAAGAAAGTTGTGTGAACCAAACTAAATTAATAGATTATCTTCCTTATCAGTAATTTTGTAGACTACTAACACTTTTCCCAATATTTATATGATCTTCATTCAGAGTGATAAAGATCAAAGATAAATTGTACCTACATAGAGTACCTTTAATCAAAATATATTACATACATGATACAAATTATGAAATACATTTAAACAAACTCACCAGTGATCTTATTTTATGACTCGTTTACCTAACTTTGACCTACTAATTCTCTCTCTTAATATGTTTTCGTCATCTTTCTTTTTTTTTTTTTCAGGACAAATTATAAACCTTTATTTTTTTTGAAATTATTTTTTACTTTCACAGACTGCATTTTGATTCATTGTACACAAATGGGGTACATCTTTTCGTTTCTATGGTTGTAGATGATGGAGATTCATACCATTTGTGTAATCATACATGTACATAGGGTAATGATGTCTAACTCATTCCACCATTTTTCATACTCCCCCTCCCTCTCATTTCCCTCTATGTAATCTACACAGTGGAATATTATTCAGCCATAAAGAAGAATAATATTATGGCCTTTGCAGATAAATGGATGGAATTGGAGAATATAATGCTAAGTGAAATAAGCCAAGCCCGAAAAACCAAAGGCCGAATGTTTTCCCCGATAAGTGGATGATGATATATAATGGGGATGAGGGTGGGAGGTGAGAGAAGAATGGAGGAACCCAAAGTGATCTTAACATCTATAACCACTAATTATAATATGCCTTCAGGTCATAAACCTTGGAGAGCGTTTCGAGGCTAGATTTTTCCAGAATATAATCTAACATTTTGGATTGTTTGAGTGATTCTATACTGTAGAAATGATCAGATTTTGGGAATGTGGAACTAGTTACTTTCATTATCTTGGCCTGAGTCAGATGAAAACCAGGTGATTTCATTCTCCCAGAGGGATGGATGGGTTACAAAATTCCAGATAGTTAATTAAGTGACTTTATAAAGACAAGGCGACAGGCCTTTGATCTCTCATACCGAAGAATGGCAACAGCCATTGCATCACCTTGCTGGATAGGAAGCATTTATTAAAGCTGGTTCTCTCTGGCACTGGCTCATTGCTTCTCCAAGTCAGAGAACACATTGACTTTTTGTATCTCACTTCCAGCTACAGCAAAATTATAATATAGTCTTTTAAGAGCTTTAGGGTCCTGGTTTGAGAAATTTTCCCTTTTTGTACTTTAATATCCTGTAGGAGGTTCTAGACATTGGTTCTTTTTTTTTTTTAAATTTTGTAGTTGTAGATGGACAGTATGCCTTTATTTTATTTTATTTTATTTTATTTTATTTTGTGTGTGTGTGGTACTGAAGTTTGAACTCAGTGCCTCACACATGCTAGGCAAGCACTCTGCCACTGAGCTACAGCCCCAGTCTCTAGATGTTGGTTCTTGTATCGAAATTTTCCTAAAAATAAATTTGGACTTGCTTATCAGGAAAATCTTTCTGGAAACTTAAATTCAAATATCTCTGCTCCAAAACATGCATCTTGATTGTTTTTCTTTATGAAATATCATACTTGATGCTTTCTAGAAGCTGAAGCCCTTATCTGTGTTTTCATAATTAATGATGTTGAATTAGAGAATTAGAAAAATGCATTTCTTATGTGAAAATCCAGCAGTTGCTTTTTCTTTGGAGAGCTACAAGAGGAGTTTTGGAATTAAGCCAGAAAATAATCTCTTCATCAGCTACAATTAATAAAAACATCAATATGGTACATTACACTTGAGGAGAGTGCTGTGAACTAATTTCTTTGTCATCAGGATGCACTTGTAAGATCAGCTGGGGAATTACTGAAATGTGAAAACATCTAGTAGGCTCTTCTGGCAATTAAACAAGAGGAAATATTAGGAGAAGTGGGAAAATTTTCAGAAAAGGAAAAAAAAACTAAGTACAAATTATTCACTTTCAAAATACAAAGTAAACAAATAAACAAAGATGTTAAAAAGGTTTCCATGGTGTTAAAACAAAATTGAGAAGGTAGTTGAAACAGTGTTCTTGTTTGCCATTTGAGGTTGCATGATGCTAGCGAAGGTGATTAATGAAATATTGTGGGTTCACTGTATTAAGAATCTTTAGTCTCCCAAATAATATTTGGTTTACTTAGTCTGGACCAGAGAAAGAATGCACTTTACTTACACAGTTCAGATCCTAGAGCAACTAAGTAATTTCCTCTATTTCCAATTAACACCACAAAGGATGCTAAAGCCTTAGAGTTAAGCTTGGGGATCCGGTGAGGCTGAAGTCAGCCAGTGAACTTGTTCATTCCATTTCAGCATTTGAAAATGAATAACCACAGGGTTCAGCTTTTCCAACTCAGAACCTGCTTTTATTTTTGTTGTTGTTGTTGGCATGAAATATAGATCTGTGATCAACCAAGGGGACCAGTTCATTCATGTGAATAATCTTTAAAACAGCTTACAAATATACAGATTATCAAGACCGAACTTAAAATGAAAGAGTGCTCACAACCAAAGGGATTTGGATTTACACCTCCCATCTCTTAAGTTGTCCCAGAGGGCAGAAATCTTTTTGAAATAGTGGGATTTGAATTTTCAAGCTGCTCCTCTTGAAAATCCATTTGGAACAGGATGGATTTGATGAATGAATCCTTGGGGGTAAACACAAAAGTAATGTCAGCAACTTAGAATTGCAGAAGGCTTGATGTGAAATCAGCCTTGGGCACTGGGGGAACTACCGCCTGCGTTTGTTTACGCCCAGCCTGATAAAGTATTGTGCATCCCACAAGATCAAGCCTTGGGATTCTGAGCCCTGCCACACGGGCAGCAGATGGGGTCAGGCACAGTTAGGTGCAGAATGGTTGTCAGGTGGCCCTGACTGCTCAGGGCTGAGCCACGGAAACCACGAGGAGGTTATCCATTAAAAAAAAGGAGGAGGGGAAAAAACCACAGGAAAAATTCTGATGCAGGAAAGTCTGTTTTTAGTGGAACCAGGCAGTTTTTTCTTCGTCCTCTTCCTCCGTTATCATTCTCACTTTGCATTCTTATTTTATTTTATTTTGTTCTGGGGATTGAACCCAGGGGCACTTACCACTGAGCTATACCCCAGCCCTTTTTTATTTTGAGATAGGGTCTCGCTGAGTTGCTGAGGTTGACCTCGAATTCATGATCCTCCTGTTTCAGTCTCCTGAGTTGCCAGAATTACAGATATGTGCCACTGGCTTTGTGATTCAGCGCCTTTGTCACACTTACCCAGGACTGCCGGATTCACTCTTAATTTCTCTCACTATATCAAAATGCTCTTTCTTTAAGATCTTGATTTAATGACTTTTTGAGGGACCATCAATAATTCATACTTGTTAAAAGATAAATTTTAAAAGAAGATACAATCATGACTCTCATACTGATATAACATGAACATGTGTTAAAGATTTTTTCCAACTCATTAATTAATGAAGGAACCAGGGACCACAGCTGGTTCAGAGGAGACATCAAAGAGACATAAATTTATGTGGAGTCAAGAGTGGTTGAAATGAATTTATACATGGAGGCAAGACTAACTTTTTCCCAAAGGGCAAGGGCTGTCCCTTCACTGGATATTGAGTTTGCTTGTACTGAGAATGAGTGTTGTGCTATCAGTTATCTGCAACTTGAAGAGCTGTCAAATAGTTCAAAAGCAATGACAGCTGCAGAGTCCTAATGGAATTAGATAATTCTCCAGCACTCCTTTGAAAGGATATTCAGTGGTCTCTTTTCTTTATTCCAAAGTTTAATTTTTTCCTTACATGCTAAAGTAAGAATATATTGTAGCCTGAATTTGTTTGAAAGCATTTATATTGTGAAAGAATAGCTTACTAACTAAAAAAAGTTGAGTAATGCACTTTGAATAAGTCAGAATGCATCTGTCAGGGCAAGCTGGTTGCTATAATAAATAACTCCTAAGTCTTTGTGGTTTGATAAGTTTATTTCTTGCCCTCTTCAAGATCCGCTGTCCCTCATTATCCTTCTACCAAGTATCTCCACCATCTTCTTGGGTCAGTGCATCCTGGCTACTTCCTGTGCATTCAGCCAGGAGATAGGAGACAGAGAGGACTTGGGGAAGGCCACCCAGACGCCTTCAGCTTGGAGTGGATTCATTTTTCTTTTACTTAAATTCTATGAGTGAGAATTAGTCACTCTTTCCCACCTGGACTGTGGAAAGGCAGGTGGCAGAGTGGTAAATGTGGCTTACCTGAAGCAAAACCAACTTGGTGAACCCTTAGCATTTTCTGGGGTCTGCACCCAGGTGTGCTTCCTCAAGGAAGACAAACCCCAGGAAACTGGGAAAAACTCAGCTATTTATAAATTGTTGTTAGATCACAAGTGATGAACAGCACAGAACCTACTCTCCAGGATCTTATGAGTCATGGGGAAGAAAAATCTATAATATGAAGCAGGATGTGATATATGCCTTGAAAAAAACAATGCTCTGAAAGTACCCAAGGGCGAATTAGTAATTTCAGCCAAGGAAAACTACATGAAGCATTAGAAACAACATGTAGGATGGCATTTGAGAGCCCAGGATCTGGAGCCACATAATCCTGAATTCAAACCTTTGCTTTACTGCCATTGTGAGTTTTATAATTCTCTGAGCCTCAGTTTCCCTAACTTGAAAAAGGGTAGTTATTGCCCGTTCCGCAGGACCCTATCTACTCACGTAATGTTACACCCATTACCAGGGTAACATCTAAGATAAATAAGCGCGGAGCAAAGCAGAAGCCCACACAAGACCTTAAAACCTAGGTAGATTTCATCAGGCAGAGAGGAGCATCGCAAGACAGGAGCAGGGCAAGCTCCTTTACCCCTTACTTCCTCAACCAGATTTTATATAGTGGGAGTTCCCAGGAAGATTGTATTTAAAGAAAAAAGAACCTATTTCCAAAAGTAAAATTGAAAACTTTTCTTGGGAATATAATCACCAAGCCATGGACGATTCCTGACTTCTGACAGCTTAAGATTTTTTGACTTTACGGTGGTGTGAGAATGATGCCCATTCAGTAGAAACTGTACTGGAATTTTGAAGTTGGATCTTTTTCTGAGCTACTGATAGGGAGTGTGGTGTTTCCTTCTGATGCTGGCCAGTGGCCATGACTGCAGCTCCCAGGCAGCCTCAGGATCACCAGGGAACCTCTGCAGTGTGCTGTGTCATTGTGCTAGGATGTTTTGTAGGTTAGGTGGATTCAGTGGATTTTCAACTCATGACGTTTTCAATTTTTGGTGGGTTCGTTGGGATGTAACTCTGTCACAAGCCATATTAAAAAATCTGACAAAGATTTCTAACTGATCTTTGTTCAATTCCTTCTTTTTTTCCAGCATGCCTAGTTTAGTGTGAGGAACTTTATGCTGATTGCCTGACTTTGAGATGACACAAATGATTGGTTAGAGTTTTTCACTTTTCAGATATTACTTCTTCAAGCCATAGGTAAGGCTGTTGCCTATTTTCTATATTTTAGCCTCTAAGGTTTCCCTCTACCCGCACTAGATTAATTTTGTATTTTGTTTTTTGAGCATGTAGAACAATTACAGGAAGGTTTAAAGGAGATGACAATCCCTGTAGAAGGGCATCTTTATTCCAGTGTGGCAGATGAGCTGCCAAGGGCATTTGTGTGGGATGGTGGCTGCATCTCAGTAAAAGCACATGGTCTTTTTGAGACCATGTGGGAAAGCATTGAGACCAGAGGGAAAGATCAAATGAGGGTGAACATAGAAGCAGAATTGAGGCGCCCTGGTTCTTGGCCTGTGGGGATATGAGCAATCCTTTGGAACGTGAGATCGCTAAACTGGTACAGGGCGCATGTGGTTCCCAGTGGCCACATGCACTTGTGACAAGGAACACCAACCAGCCACAGACCAGTGTGGTTCCCAAGCACCTCCTTCTTGTCTTGCTTTGCTCATGGCTTTAATTTCTGAAGACCAAGGACATGAGAGGAACTAAAGATGTAATCAAGGTAGAAATGACAGGTGAGCTGTAAGAGGCAATATCCATTTCAACCTAGGGCAGGAGGGAATGTTGGTTTTATTTAGCCATTCCTCTGTGTTATGGTTTGGATGTGAGGTGTCCCCTGAAAGCTCACATGTGAGATAATGAAAGAAGGCTCAGAGAAGAGATGATTGGGTTTTGAGAGCCTTAACCCAATCAGTGAGTTTATCCCCTGATGGGATTGAGTGGTAACTGAAGGCAGGTGTGGTATGACTGGCGGAGGTGAGCATTGGGGACGTGCCTTTGGAGTATATATTTGAATTTGGTCAGTGGAGATCTCTCTTTCTGCTTTCTGATCATCATGAGAGCTGCTTCCCTCTGTCACACTCTTCTGCCATGATGTTCAATCTCACCTCAGCCCCGAGGAATGGAGCCTGCTGTCTATGGATTGAAACTCTGAAACTGTGAGCCCTCAAACAAATAAACTTTTCTTTCCTTCAAGTTGTTCTGGTCAGATCTTTTAGTCACAGCAGTGAAAAAGCTGACTAAAACACTCTGAAATGTAAAGCAAGACTCAGAAAGCTAAAAGAAGAGTATGGTCTCTACCCATTACCTCAAAGTGGATTCACAGCTCATGACTGGTAGTTTCTGTTCTGATAAGACAACTGCAAATGGACCTGATGGAGAAGTAAAAGGTGGAATTTTAAATACTAATGTGGTTTTAGGAGAAATTTGAGTTTCAGGAGGAGGCAAGTGTATACAGATTAGTGGAGTAAAAAAAACAAAACAAAACATGGATTTGAATCCTGGTTATATCACTCGTTAGCTCTGGGAACTTCTGAACGTAGTTTGACTTTTCTGAGCATCATTTTCCTTTCTGTAAGTTAGGAAAATAGCACTTACCCAATCAGAGTATTCTTGGAGACCATTGTGTCCACTCTTGCCTTTGACCTGTTTTATTTCTCACTGTATCTGAGATGTTGCTGCAGCAGTTCTCACTCTTTAGAATATTCAGATCAGGGATCCTTAACTGGTTTTCTTAAGCCTTTCCTGGCCCTGCCTGCCCACAAGTGTACAATACACCCAGGTGTCCATGGCTCCTCACTGGAGTTAAGACTGGTCTGGGGCATTGGTTATGGTATGCAGAGTCCACTAGGGTATTCTGAGGGGACCAAGCATGACAATGTGGACACACATTACTGCTGCTGTTTGGATAGAGGGTGGGGCACTGGGGTAGACAAACTCCAGTGGCCCTTGATGGGAGGATCCAGTGGCCCAATCTTAGGTTCAGCCATGGGATATTTGGCAATACAGCTAATCAGCAGGCAGTCAGCAATTATTCGCTCGCAAGTAACTTGTGGGCACCCAATAAATGCTTCAAGTTCCCCTTTGCTAGTCTACTCTTTGTTGTTGTTGTTGGTGGTGTTGGGGTTCTGGGGATTGAACCCAGGACCTTGTACTCTATCACTGAGTTACACTCTCAGCCCAACAGGTCTGCTTTTATCACGTGGTAGTTCTTGCCTTTCTTTGTCAGTTTTCCCAGGACCAGCTTTCAAATATCCAGAGTCCCATTTGTCAACCCTTCTCCATTCCAGCCCCTCCTGGTTTCAGCCCCCAAGTCCACTCTTTTCCCTCTTCCATT
This sequence comes from Glaucomys volans, assembly GCA_020662805.1. NCBI lineage: Eukaryota > Metazoa > Chordata > Mammalia > Rodentia > Sciuridae > Glaucomys > Glaucomys volans. The sequence goes on along the minus strand of JAJEJO010000580.1, from coordinate 61,444 downwards.
TTCCAAAGCGTTGTTCTCTTTTTCCTTCTTAAAAAAACAAACAAACAAACAAAACTGTCTTATTGAGCTAGTTTGTATATCGTAAAATTCACTAGTTTAAAATTTACAATTCAGTGTGTTTGAGCAGACCACCTTATTTTTTTCTAGGAATATGGAAGAGGGCGTTGAGCAAGTCTGGGATCTGCTGCTGTATTAAGGCGGTTCTGGATTTTTTTCTCCTGGTTTTAAAAACAGGGGTGCAGATTAGAGTTTCTATTTGAAATGGAAATATACCTAGTCCTTTCCTGTCACTGAACCACTAACAGGAGGTAAAAGGATGGTTGAATGGCTTTAAGTCACAATAGATAGCAGGTGATTCTGGAATGACTCTAAGACCTGGGGGGCTATTCACCCTGACTTTTCCACTCAGTGCCATCCAGGCTATGGGTATCTCTTCCATTCCCATAAACCTTGAAGGAAGAGGATTTGAGCATCTGCCCTGGAAACTCAGTACACTGCTTAATAATGAAGAAATTTTTCAATAACAGTGAAAATGATAACACATACTTTAAAAAATACATATATTTATGTTTATTTATTTCCTCTTGTGTGTTTAATATGTACCGGGTATTGGGTATGATGATAACACAGAAAACCTGATTTTATCATCACAGTAACCCCAAGATATGGAGACTAATATTTTCTTCATTTTACATATGAAATTGAAGCTTGAGATCACATGTTTGGTCAATGTCAGAGCCAAGATTTCAACCCATGTTTACTTAATTGTGAAAATGCTACTCTTAATATATGAACCCAAATCCCTCTTACAGTTTTGTGAGTCCTTTCTAGTACTGTGCTGAAGCCAGCACGTAATTGAATTGCAAGAGCCAATTATTACTTTCAGGAATTTTACAAGCCTGTTGTTAAGTACAACCATTATTAAAAATCAAATTATATTAACTTACAACTAAATAAACTATATTAAAATACACTCTCAAAACTCCTTGCTTCCTAATTATTTTATTATATTTTGATAGCTGGAAATTAGTCATGGGAATATTTACACAATAGAAATGGGTAAATGTTACAAATCAGGGCTTAATTTACTGTTTGGGTGGTTTTCTATACATAAGGTGATGGAGACAATCCTAGTGCCTATTAAAGAGTATAACATTGTGTTATGTCTAGTTAACTAAGGCTGGGAGGGTCTTCAGTTTAATGAGCATAATTTGTATCAGAAAGAGGAATAGTTTAACTGTAAATCACATATGAGATTTAATATTAGTAAATTTATTGGAAGAGGTAGTGATTGGGATATATCTCCAGTTGTCAAATTATAAATAAATTGCAGCCATATTAGTTATAGATAGGAAATTTGTCAGAGACCAATGAGAGCATTCTGTGAAAATCAATTGGCTTTATGGAATTTGCAATAAAGAGTATTGCATCTGTTGAGTTGTTTGTCCATTGTATGCTACAGCATCTTTTATACCAATAATGTTTATGATAAACTCAAGAATGCCCATGCATGTGTGCACACTCACCCCGTTACACCTTTCCACAGGAGAGCTGTGTGTTAAGCGTTTATTAGCCTGCTAATGCTTTCCCCCATGCTTTGGTCCTCAGTGGAACTGAATAACATCTGTAGCCTGGCTACCATGGGGTTCTTCCAAAGTTTTTTCCCTCTCCAGTTGAAATAATCTGTGATATATTGATCTTTCCCTGAAGATTTATTTCAAGATTGCAGTGTGCAGAAATGGCATATGATTATATTCCAGAACAGAGATGACCCACACTGGGTAGGGTGGAAGGGCTCCCTCACTAGGGGTGGATCATAGTGCCTGGAATGAGCACAACCTGCCAGATGGGAGATCTAGGTTGTTCCCATGCATTATCCCCACAGCTGCTTTATCTGAAGCAAAAGTTCAAATCACAGTGAGTTCCAGGTTCTCTGCATTCTTATTTTTAAAAATACTTTTTTAGTTGTACATGAACACAATACCTTTATTTTTTTAAATTTATTTTTGTGTGCTGCTGAGGATCGAACCCAGTGCCTCGCACATGCTAGGTAAGCGCTCTACTACTGAGCCACAATCCCAGCCCCCAGGTTCTCTGCATTCTTAAATTCTACATTTCTATGGTAGTGTCTTAACACTTAGCCTTTTAAATATTATGCTTCTTAGTTTAGCAAGGGAGATGCAAATATAATAACCCCTCTTAATGATTTGGTTTTGAGATTTGAGATAGTACTTTCTTAATTTTGACTGGTACTCTTGTAGTTCACTAAATGTTTTAGCACACATTGCCTTCTTTGTCTCCCTAACAAGCCTAACATTGAGATAAGCAAGGAGTAATTAGTGTCCCCATTTTACTGCTGAGGCAACTGAGGCTCAAGGTTGTTTATAATTTGCTCCGAGTGCATGGCTGGTAAGCAGGAACATGAGCTTGGGGCTTCCAGGTTGTTTTCTTCATTTTAAACATTAAACTGTTTTTTTTTTAGTTGTTGATAGACCTTTACTTTATTCATTTCTTTATATGCAGTGCTAAGAATTGAACCCAGTGCCTCACACATGCTAGGCAAGTACTTTACCACTGAGCCACAACCCCAGTCACATCCTTTGTTTTTGATTAACTTAAACAGAAAATTCCATTGAGCTAATAATAATCACATCATCATGTCTTCTGAACATAAATTGAACCAAAAGTCTGTCTAAAGGTAGATTATAGCTTTAGAAAGAATATTTTCTATCTTCTTCCTTTTTTTTCTGATGAAGTAAATGAACCCATTTCTTCTGATCAAGCAAAGAGAGCTGAGAGGAGGTACCAGTGGATTGCTTATTAGGACAATAACCACTTCAGAATTCAAAGGCATTGAACATGAATGTGCACACACCAGAATGGGTATTAATGACAGAACAACCTGACAGAGGACCATAGCTTGGGGTGTGTTTGTAATCACAATCAATGTTGCCTTTAGGATCTTTTACTCTTTGTAGCATGGCCAGGAAATTGATCAGTGTGAAGATTTCTCCATCTCCTTCTCTTTCCTTTTCCTTCTGTACCTGCTGTTCCCCACCCCTTCTTGCTGGGGAAGGAACCCAGGGCCTCACACATGCCAGGCAAACACTCCACTGAGCTACACCTCCAGCCCCAGAGTGACTACTCAAGTGAATGAGGGGTACTAGAAAATAAACAGTGTTATATTATTTTTGCAAAATGGCAAAGGATGTTTCTAGGTTTCTTTCTTTTTTTTTTCTCATTTTTTTCTTCTCACTGTTTGTTTAGTTTGTAGTTGCCACATTTTTATGGGGCAAATTCCCAAAGAGGTGGGAATATCGCAAAGCCAAATATAGATATACTGGTGATATTCTGATAAAGGGGCTGCATTAATAATTAGTGCATTTCTCCAGCTAGGCAAGTTGATGTGATTGTCTTCCCCTATCATTATTCAGCAAGGCTCCAAGCAGGGGCACTGTAGCCAGGAGTTGCTATTTAGGTTCCTAATTTGCTGTGGGATATTTTAATGAAATAAAAACTGAAGTTTTCTCTCTGTAAAATGGAGATAGCTATAAGAATCATGGGTGATGACAGGTTGATTTCTGAACACTCTTGGGTCTTATCTCAGGTTCTACCTGCAACCAAGTGAAAAGGTGGCACTTCCCTCAGCTCAGCAGTAGGTGTCGCTGCAGCCAACTAAAACCCCAGGAAAGCTCTGGTGGAGGAAAAAGGAAGGAACACCAGGAGCTTCAAATGATGAAAGTTGTACCCCATTTGTGTACAATGAATCAAAAAATAATAATAATAAAGAAAATAAAGTTAAAAAAATGACCAGTTGATCATCTGGACTTCTTCCTCTCCCCAAGCTCAAATTCTTCTTACTATTGTTTATTCTTTTAAAAAAATAACAGTTCTAATAATGGATGAGTCTTTTCAGAAGAAAAGCCAGTTCTACAAACCATGCCATTTCATCCATCCACTCACTCTTCAAATGACTCATTCAACACATACTTACTAGGCACCTGACAGTGTTTGAGGCACTTAGCAGGCTTTGGGCTTATAGTAATGACCAGTAGAGAGAGTTTGTCTTTTGGAGTTTACTATCTGGTGGGGAGACAGGCAATTAAAGAGGTAATACACAAAAGAGAAGTAATTTCAGTACAGAGAGATCGGTGTACACCTAGGAAATGTACTAGATGAAAGAGAAGATGACAGGGGACCTGACTGAGTCAAGGGGTCAGGGATGATGACTCAAATAAAAGGTGCCCATGACTCAGATAGAAGGTGCCCATGTCATGCATCAAGGCACAGATTGGAAAGAGAGGGTCAGGATTCCTTCAGTCCACTTAGGTTCTCACTGGTTCTTGTCCAGGTACAATTGTTCTCCTTTGCATCAGTGCTATTTGAGTTGCATAAAGAATACCCTCCTCCTGATATGACTTAGATAACTGGAAGTATCTAAAAAACTAATCATAATTTTTATTACTGTCATTACCTCTTTCTTGAGATATTGAAAACTGCTTGTGGTCTTTTATATGTGAAATACTTTGACAAATACTTTTGATAAAATTGAATGTTGAAGCAGTTTGTCTTTCCTTTATTTTTATGTTCACTCATCACTGAGGTGTTTGGATTAAAAAACAAAACAAAACAAACACTTCAGGTTCTATCCGAGACTCAAAGTCAGCCTAAAACACAACTGGAAGCAGGGTGACCTGGCTGGTGGGAAAGGACTGGCCATTGCATTAGAACTTGGACATTTTAAGCAGATAATAAAGAAATATATGTTTAGAAACATGGAATTATTCTGTTCAGTGTTTTCTGCATCTCAGTGACTCATTTATTATCATGTGAAACCCTAAATTCAATTTAGTAAGAGTTCCAAATATTGATTATTTTGGATGAGTAAATCAAGTTAGAAAATCTGAATGCCTTCATTTTAGGAGATCAAAAAATGTGTATCATTCAATTCTCAAAAAACCAAAGGCCAAATGTTTTCTCTGATAAGTGGATGCTGATCCATAGTGGGAGGGTGGTGTGAGGGAAGAATGAAGGAACTTTGGATTATGCAGAGGGGAGTGAGTCGAGGGGTGGGGCAGTGGGATGGGAAGGACAGTAGAATGAGACAGACATTATTACCCTATAAACATGTATGATTACACTACTGGTGTGACTCAGCACCATGGAGAGTCAGAGGAATGAGAAGTTATGCCTCATTTGTGTGCAATGTGTCAAAATGCATTCTACTGTCACATATAACCAATTAGAACAAATAAAAAAAAGATGTGTATCCTAAAGACAGCAGAAATATGTTCAGATGGATCATTAACAACTTTTCTTGCTTCTTTTTCAGTTAAGACATTGCAAAACTATATTCCTTACATAGTTATTACTATTATTTTATTTTAAAACAACTCCGAGCTCTATTTTTGCCTCTATTTAATTCATTCAAAAATCATTTATTTATTTCACTACAAAAACCATGACCTCAAAGTTGGTGTGATCTTTCTAACCATTTTCCTTGGAATAAAGAAAATAAGTATTTACACGTACCAGGTTACAAAATGAATTGCCAAGAGCTAGATACTCAGAATACCGAATGGCTTAACTACACAATGTCTATTAATTCATGTACATATCTCTCTTTCCATGTCTGTGCTCAGAAAATTGGAAGTGTTTGGTGCTCTAATTTGCAAAAAGAAGCATTGTATCAGGGAGGAACCCTAGGGAAAACTTCTTAACTGCTCTGACTTGGCTGCTATCTACCGTGCGGTGTTAAGTAACTTGCTGAATTCCTTGAAGCCTTTAGTGGTTTTCATCTACAGAAAGGGCCCTTGGACTGATGTGTGGCCAGCACGTAGAAACCCTTTAATTTTCTCTTCACTTACCGCCCATGTTTCTGGGTCTACCTTCCTTTTTGACTTACAGGGAGAGTGACCTAACACCCGTCCAAGTCAACCATTCCCCTGTGATCTAGATCCTGTTAACTTCTTCTTCCTCTTTGAGCTGATAAGAGCCCTAAGCTGTTTGGGAACACTCATCGTCTAAGTTAGAAATCTGGGTGTCATCTCTAATTCCTCTCGAATTCTCTGAATTTCCACATCCAGGTGGCAGCTAAGTCCCACGCGTTCTGTCTCCTCTGTGACTACCGAACTTGCCCTTCTTTGCTCTCCTTCCTGCCCTAGGCTAGCCTTGGTCTTGTCTAGATGTTGGCAGGAGCTTCTTCACTGGGCTTGTTTCTTGCAGTCTTTTCCACTTTTAGTTTATTCTCCTCACTGTCTTTAGAGATGTCTTTCTGAAACACAAATCTGATTATGTCTGTTGAGGAGTAGAAACTTGACTGAGTCGGTATTCGCAGTGTGAAGGGATGCTGAGAGGTATCAATTCCAGTAGGACAGGATGACCCCTTTAAACTAAAACTTGTGTTGACTACCTCATTTACTTACAGGACAAAATGAATCTCCTTCATATGGCTTTGAAGCTGTGCACATTTTGGCCTCAAATCTGCCTTCCTATGCATCTTACTTTCGGATTCCTCCTCTCCGGCTGTCTGTGCACTTTGTATCCCTGACACAGGGCACTCTTCCCATCCTGAGCATGTAGTGATTTTTCATGTGTCCAAGACTTTGCATATCCAGGTCTCTGTCTGGAATTGCCTTTCCCACTTCTCCCTTGTCTGTCTGAGGAGCACCTGTTCATGCTTATACACCTGATGCAAAGGTCATCTAATTTGGGAGAAGTCTTTTTTTAAAATGATTTTTAAAATTTTTTTTAGTCGTTGATGGACCTTTTATTTCCATCATTCATTTATATGCAGTGCTGAGAATTGAACCTAGTGCCTTGCACATGCTAGGCAAGTGCTCCACCACTGGGTCACAACCCCAGCCCCTTATTTGGGAGAATTCTTGTGAGTCGATTACTTCCCTGCTTATATTTCTATAGCCCTGTGCTTGCAAGTGTTGTATTTTTCAATGTCTGTCTTCCTTATAAGATTGTGAGCTACTGGAAAGCAGGGAATTCATACTTTACTCATCTTTGTGTTTTTTTAATTGGTTCTTTTTAATTATTCATGACAGTAGAACTCATTTTAATATAATTATACAGCATGGGATATATCTTTATTTTTTTCACCATGTAGATTCACACGATTCATATAATCTTACATATACATAGGGTAATACTATTTGTCTCAGTTACTATCTTTCCTTCCCCAAACCCCTCCTGTCCCATTTTCCTCTACATCATCCAAAGTTCCATTTTTCTTTTGTTTCCTGCCCCCCCTCCACCCCTGACCTATCATTGTTGATAGCACATGTTAGGAGCTCAGTAAATAGTTGTTAATGACTATAAAATAAATGGACAAATACATGCTGCAGTCATGCATGGATAGACAGGGTTATTGCAGTGTTTCTTATGGCAATTGAAGTGTCAGTAATTGTGGAAAGAAGAAATTTGGGTTACAGCTGGATTGTGTATCTTCCAGGTGAGTCTTTGATATCTTTAAATGCATTCTGAACGGAAGGCCAGGGGCATCTTTGGACTCCATTTTTAGAATTTAACATGTGAAAGTTGATAACTTTGACTATATTGCTTCAAATTTAAGAGTTGGAACACTTCCCTTGTAACACTTTTGCTTGCTGGCTGAGAAACAAGGCTATGTTGCTCAACATAACTTGTCACCGTCTCTTTTCTTAGTTCTCTGAAATCCACAGTCCATTTCTGCGTCCCTCAATAACAAATCATTAGGCTCATTCCCTGGTGGATCTATTGTCAGACAGGCATCATGAAGGCTAGCAAGATGTCTTAGTTTCAGCTGAGCACTGCAAGTCTGATGCTATCTAATCTTGACAGGTATGGTGCTGTGGTGTTTCAAGAAGTGGAGAGAAGCATCTTTCCTGACTACAGCATGCCTCAAGTGTAGGCAATTACTCTAGCTAGAGAGAAGTAGTCAATATATAAAGTTTAAGGTTTGAATGTTAATGCTTCCTTTAATGCAAAGACATCAGCAACTAAAGCTTTTTTGTTTTGGGGGTGGGATTACTGAAAATCCACCCCATCTTTTTCTTTTCCTTAATTTTTTAAAGCCTTTTGAATATTATTTAATTTTATTTTTAAAATTTATTTTTATTATTTCTTTTTATTCTTAGTACACATCAATTTCACTTGGGAACAGGAAAAATGAACATTTCAGAGTAATCTTAGTAAAGTAATATGTGGCATTGAAAATTTTTTTCCTTATCTTTTTTTGACAGTGATAAATACTTAAAAGAATTTTTTTCATACAAGTATAGAGGATAGTAATGTCTGTCTCATTCTACTGTCCTTCCCATCCCCACCACTCCACCACTCCCTTTACTCCCCTCTGCACAATCCAAAGTTCCTTCATTCTTCCCTACCCCCAGCCCCACTCTGGATCATCATCCACTTATTAGAGAAAACCTTTGGCCTTTGTTTTTTTGGGATTGGCTTATTTCAGGCATCATGGTATTCTCCACAGTTCCATCCATTTACCTGCAAATGCTGTAATTTCATTGTGGTGTATATGCACCACAGTTTCTTTATCCATTCATCTGTTGAAGGGCATCTAGGTTGGTTCCATAGTTTTGCTATTCTGCTGCTAGGATTGAGCTGCTATAAACATTGATGTGGCTGTGTCACTGTAGGATGCTGATTTTAAATCCTTTGGGTATACCAAGGAGTGGGATAGCTGGGTCAAATGGTAGTTCCATTCCAAGTTTTCTTGGGAATCTCCAAAGTGGTTGTATCAATCTGCAGTCCCACCAACAATGTATGAGTGTTCCTTTCTCCCCACATTCTCGCCAACACTTATTATTGTTTGTGTTCATGATAATTGCCATTCTGAGTGGAGCAAGATGAAAGAGCAGTTTTGATTTGCATTTCTCTAATTGCAAGAGATGATTGTATTTCTTCTGTGAAGTGTGTTCAGTTCCTTAGTCCACTTATTGATTGGGTTATTTGTTTTTTTGGTGTTAAGTTTTTGAGTTCTTTATATATCCTGGAGATTAGTGCTCTATCTGGGGTGTGTGTGGTAAGGATTTTTTCCCCATTTTTTGGGCTCTCTCTTCACATTATTGATTGTTTTCTGAGCAGAAGCTTTTTAGTTGAATCCATCCCATTTATTGCTTCTTAATTTTACTTCTTATGCTTTAGGAGTTTTATTTTGCTGAGACTGGCTCTGAACTTGTGACCCTCCTGCCTCAGCCTCCTGAGTCCCTGGGATCACAGGTGTGCACCATTTGAATGACTTTTTGATGGTGTACCATTAACATTCAGAAAAAGCTAGCAATTTCCAAAGAGGAATGTGGTACTCTCACTTATTCTGTCTCCTTTCCTTGAAGTGAAATTTCAGCTTTTCTTGGGATTTTAAAATTTTAGATATTTTTCATAAGGTGATTATTTTTTGCTCACAGTGACTTGTTTCCTCCTAAAAATACTTGCTTTTGACTAAAGGGAATAGGACAGTAGTATTAGTCAATTTTCCTATCTGTCTGTCTGTCTATCTATCATCTATCTACCTACCTACCTACCTACCTACCTACCTACCTATTCTGGCTATGAAGCAGTCTACACTCAAAGCAAAAAAAAAAAAAAAGTATAAAATGTATACTTTTTATATATATAAATGTATAATCCTGGCATTATGCCTAGGACAGCTGGGTAGGTCTTATGTGGAACAGAGCATAGAGTTACCCAAAGGCCAGGCATTTGGTGAACATTTCCTTTCAGTCCCTCTTTCTTGATCTCTTTCCCCTCTGCCTCCTGGACCACTCTCCCACTGGGGGTGCAGCTTCACTTCGTGGTCTTATGAACCATCCACCAAGTCCTGTTTTTCATTTCTTAACTGAGCAGCCACTTTCTTCCCCTCTGGATTGGCAGCTCCACAGACACAGAGACGGCATCTCCACAGTTGTCACTTTGGGGTTTAGAACAAGGCCTTGGTATGGAAGAGAGCTGCAGTCAAGTTTTATTGGATAATTGAATGACGCTTTCAGAGCAAAAGTGTCTACCTAGACAGATAAACCTCTCTTTTGCTGTAGTGTTTGCCTCTCACAGCACAGTGTTACTATCTGAGGCTGGAAGATCCTCTTCCCAGGGAGGATGGGAAAGCACAAGCCAGTGAGAAGAGAGGAAACCCCATCCTGCCAGGGTTCAAGGTGTCTGAAGAATGTGGGAAAATTCACTCACAACCCCTCCATCCACAGGAAACCAACAACCATAGTTCCCAGTCTTTTTTTGTACTCATTTTCTCCTAGTTCACATTATATTCCTTCCATTTTATATCAGCCACACTCTAAGTTTCACTGTAGCTAAGTCAACTAAAATGTACCTGCTTACATTACTGGTAAGCTGTGCTTATTTTATTTGTGATAGTGTTTTCCTAGGATTCAAATACAAATGATTTTTGTATTTTAATGTTTCTAAAACCATGGGCACATCTTGCAATGTAGGATTTAAAAAAATTTTTTTTAGTTGTAGGTGGACACAATACGTTTAATTTTATTTATTTATTTTTATGTGGTGCTGACAATCCAACCCAGCACCTCACACATGCTAGGCAAGCGCTCTACCACTGAGCCACAACCCCAGCCTGCCTTGTATGATTTTAATGTCATTGTAATGTAACATAATGTAAATTTCATGTTGATGATAAATTGCATAATCAGTGACTTCCCTGAAACCTGGGTCTTGGAAGTAGTATGTAGTAGTATGTAGTTGTCTTTAATTTCCTCATGGAAATGTGGCCAGATTCAATTTCCTTTATGGTTCCCTTATAGTTTAAAAATATTACTCTGAACTCTTCAGAGCTTTCATGTCTTCATGGTGCCTACTTCTCCCTGTTCACTCTTATTCTTTTACATTAACTTTTTTTTTTATCAAGATAAAATCCACTTGACAAAAAATTAGCCAACTGAAAATGTACAATTAATGGCATTTTACATATTCACAATGTTCCGTTATGGCCACTCCATTTAGTTCTAAGAAGTTTGCATCATCACAAAGGAAACCCCATGCCCATTAGTTAGGTAATCACTCCCTTCTTCTCTGTCCCAACCCTGGCAGCCACTAGGTTGCATTCTGTCTTTGTGGATTTACCCGCCTTGGATTCTCTGCTCAGTTTCTTAGTTAATTATTTAGAATTGGATTGACTTTCTAAACTGGCATGTGAACGTAGAGGATGCATGGGTACGGCTGTGACATGACATGTTTCTATATGCAGAGGTGCCATTACCAGGACCCACCACTAAATGTACAGACTTATAAAATTGTCCTGAGAGTTTCTAATAATTACTGATCATTTTATGGGAAGTAAATGACAAGCAGACTGATAATATGGCAAGAAAATCCTCTGGAAATGAAATCATGTTAAGGGCATAATTTAGCTATGTCCTCTGCTTTAGGATCTCAGCTTCAGGGTTCATCCTGAGGCTCATTCCAGGACTGGACTGGAGAGGATCTGCCTCCAACCTCACATAATTGTTGGCAGAATCAGTTTCTTGCCAGGCTGTGGGATGGAGGGTGTCAGGTTGGCTGGAGGCTGCCCTCAGTTCCTTGCCACCTGGGCCCTATCATAAGGCAGCTCATAACATAGCTGCTTGCCTCATTGAAGAGAGCAAGAGAGAGTCAGTCGAATGCAACAGTCATGGAAGTGATATTCCATCAGCTTTACCAGACTCTGTTGGTTAGAGGCAAGTCACTGCTCCTGTTCACTCTCAAGAGGAGGGGATTATTGGGTGGCATGATTTAAGGGAGGGGGATAACATGGAGCCATATTGCTCCCTAAATGATCATCCAGTCACTCATATCTGTCCACAGAGCTGGCATTTGCATCCTCCATTTAAAAGTACCTTAGGATGTTCTATACCACAGTAGAAAACTTCAGTTAATAATAAATTATTGCTTATTTTAAAATAGCTATAAGAGAGGAGTTTGAATGTTCTCACCACAAAGAGATGATAAATATTTGAGGTGATGGACCCTAAATATCCTGATCATTATGCAACATATTCATGTATTGGAACATCACATTGTGCCCCATAAATAGGTGTGACTATAATGTATAAATTAAATGAACCTTCTAAAAAAGAGTAAATTAGGTAAAGAAATAAGACAGTGTGGGCAAGAGGAGCTCAGAGGAGACTGTGCCGTATATTGTTTACAGTGATGTATAGAAACCACAGAGACTCACTGTTTTTCAAAGGAAACTGGAAAAAACAATGACGGTCTCTGAGGAAGATAATAAATGGTGATGCCTGGTGGGCTTAACCTGCATGGATGATTTGAGGTGCCTTCTGGAGACTTGAGATTCTAGGGAATAGAAAGACTGCAATCACACAAAGGGGCAACACATGCAGGTAAATTTTCTTAAATCAATGGTATTGTTTACTAGGAATTCATTCTACAGTGTCTGGTGTCAGCTAGACTTACTCTGAAGAAATTCTGAAACCATGCAGGGACTGTATTTGATGCATAATGAATGAATTGTGTTCTGTCTAACAATATATGTTTTGTAAAACGCTATTTTTATCCCAAATATCATTACCCTGCTTGATCAACAGTATCGTTTGTCTGATTTTGCTCAGAATTACTTTTGAATCTTTCAAAAAAATTAATGACATCCAGAAAAATATCACATACATGGCAGGCACTAAAAAAGGAATTTGATAAATTCTTATGAGTTCTTATGAATTCTAATGAATGAATTTCAAAGAAAGTTTTACACACTCAGGTGGTAATTGTGGGAAAGAAGTTTTTGAAAAAGTTTTGAGTATTGTCAATATTATGGGAATAGTCATAGACTTGCTTATTGAAATAGAACAACAGCATCTGTTTGTATAAATAGTTATGTGTGTGTGTTTAAGAGTATCATTGGTCCTTGGTAATGTTGTTTGTCTTCTCCTTCAACTGAAAGTCATTCTCTGCTTCCAAGCCTGTAGCGAATGCAGTGGTTAAGAATTTAAGGAACAAAGATGGTGCGAACCAGGGATGAATCATGCATTAGAGATGCTTTAACAACTACTGTCTGCTCATTCTTTCTAGGTGTTTCTATTTAAAGTTTAACTAAATTTGCATGGTTAGGATAATATGCTAAACTGGGTAGGAAGGGATGGGTAATAATTAAACAAACATTTTGGGGAAAGTTAATGAATGTGTAAATATTGTAAGTTGCAAATTTTTACATGACAATCCTGTGGTAGAGTTATTTAAGGCAAAATTTTAATGCCAATAGTTGGTTATTCATATTAAGCATAGCTGATTCTTGGTTAAAAGTGTATGCAGTATCTATATCAACCAATCACTTCTGGGTTGGTTTCTTTTTTCTTTTCTTTTCTTTTTTTTTTTTTTTTTGCCAATCTGGCTATTTCCAAGCTAGTTATTTGCACTATTACTTCCATTTGATATTAATGAAGAGAATGCAAATTAATTTTTTAAAAAATAAAAAAAATAAGAAAAGTGTAAAGAAAAAAACAGATCAAATTACAGCTAGGTGGAAGGTTTCTGTTAGTGTGTTTGTGCAACTGATTGCCTCTGTCAATGTGTGTGATTTAGAGTTAATGGTGCAGCTTGACATGGTCATTGATTTTGCCTTCTTATTGATCAGGGCAGATGTGAACTAGAGAAGTTGTGATGGATGACAGTACCAGAATGTTCCTGGCAAAAGCCATGAGCCTGTGTCCTGCTCCACCTCATTAAATCAAAGCAGAATGCGAAAAATGATGTGCTTGGCCTGGCAAGCCTTTCTTGGGATGCAGATAATCAAATTTTCTGCTTATTTGGAAAGGACCAAGTCTTGCCTACTGATATTTAATAAAATGTTATTGTAAGAGAGCATGTAAATCATCTTTCCCATCTTTTGCTTTAAAAATTCCTCCCTCTAGAACCCATGACATCAGTTTTAGGTATGGGATTTGGATTCTGGTGGATGGGGTGCCACAGTCACACCCTGGAGGAGGAACTGGCATAAACCAGGGAGAATTTCAAGACCTGACCAATGAACTGAGGTTCAAGGAAGGTCTCTGGTCCTAGAGTGGGCAATTGAGGAGAATCTGGCTCTTCTAGACTGAACCATCACAAGCCACGGGTTCAAGGATTAGAATGATGGGATAGACTCTTCCCTAAGCATGCCCTGGCTAGGCCAATCAGGAAGAAGCCTCATGGGGTGATAGCCCAACATGGAATCTGGGATGTGATTTAATTCAAGGCCTCACTGAACTGAAGCAAGGGATTCAGGCAGGGCCTATTATTGCAGGCTGCCTCTGTCACCATTAACCTGAGAACTAAGATAGACCAAGGCCGTGTCAGTGGTCCTCACTGAGAAGACCCAGAGAGGTGAGTGACAGGGGGTGCCCCCAACAGATACCAAGTTCATTTAGTTTGTGAACATTAGAAAAACACATAGAGGCAGTTTGGGAACTCTGAAAACATCTTCCATATATGCAGTTGCTGTACATACTGTGTGTAAAGCCCTGTGCCAATCCAAGCACCTCAGGGATACTTTTTCCTCTGGTTTTGATTATGTCTGAAGAGTAGTGGCCTTTTCCAGCCAGAGGTATTTGTAAATAATATTGAATTAGAAATACTCCTGTGGTTGTCTTAGTGTTATATCTCTCAACAGAGATTCGGTGAGCACAGTTCTGGAGTGATAATCTGCAAGATCCATATCACAGATGCCTAGTTCATCAGCAATATCTGGATCTAGGACTCACAGATGCTACAGTGTCCAGTGTCCAAATTAGTTTTGGAAAACCACTAGTTATTATGGGGTAAAGAATTTTCAAAATCTTTATACCTGTACTGGATCTTAAACAGGTTTTGCTGATGGTCATCAATTTGTGTATTAGAATTAGGACCAGATTGCCTTCCACAAGGTCCATGGAGTTAAAGAGGCGTGTTGGTGCAGTGGGGTATAAAGTGAAGAGCAAGCTGTTCTCCACTTGTGACAAAGAGTTATGAGGAAACAACAGCAAAGCTGAGTCATTAATGCTGCTTTTACTACCCTGTTTAGGAGAGTCTAGAGAGAAATTACTCACTTTTTCCCATGTAGGCAGGAGAATGAGAGAGAGAATAAACTATAGCTGGGGAAAAGTGGAAGTTAAGATTAAATGGTGATTATTTTGATAAGATTTAAAACCAAGTTCAATATTGATAAAAATCGACTAGACTCCAGGGGATTTAATATGAAGACATTTGAAAGCAGTTTTCCTTTTTTTGCAGATTCGAGGGTGGGTTTATGTTTCATTTTGTCTGAGTCTCACTTTGTTTTCTCTCTGTTGACAGCATGGCTTACCCCTGTAAACACACCCCTGACAGATCCTATTACTTAGCTTTTCAATTGCTTGAAATCTGGAGCTATAGTCACAAGAGAGTCCACCAGTCTGTTCAAAAATACCAGGGAGCTCACATATAGTTCAGCCTCTAGAGTTTTATATTCTACACACATAAAAGGATGCTACCTTTGGAAAAATGAACCAGAGTATAAAAATTTTTCCTATGCATTAATAATTGCTGGCTCTGGTCAAAGTCCAGGGACTCCAGCTGGTCATTAATTCTCCATAAATGCCGTATGCAGAGAGTTATTGCTTCAGAGGGTTTTCAGTGGCATATTTTTGGTGAGCAGTGTGGTGCAAATTGGTGTTTATAGGGTTCTTTTGAGATGATTAGTGTAAAGCATTACTTGAGCTATTTCCAATAGTCCATTTGGAACTGTATCCGCAGGCAGCAGCTGAATAGGCATTTTGAATCTCCGTTCCCTAGACCACTGGAACACATACTTAATGTAAATATCTGGTCATAAATGTTGACTTTAAAATTAGAGCTCATTATGTGATGAGATTTAGCGTCCTTTTCTGGGCTTTTCTGAAACTTTGTGCCCCTTTCTACACTGATACCACTGTCTAGGGTTGGGCAAAGCATTTGGCAAAGTGACCTAGCATCTGGCATTTTGCACGTCCAGTGAGAGTGTGACCTCAGGTTTATATGTACCTTGGGAGATACAAAACACGAGGAAGACTATTTAAATGTTTTATGCAGTATTCTGCTGTTTCTGGAGACACTTGGCCCTGACCTGTGTTAATGTGGCTCTTTTGATGATCCCTTGCACCCCACGAGCTCTTTGTGTCTCTAAGACTGGTCACGTGTTCACCTATCCACTCTTTATATCTTTGTTCGTCATTACTCAACATTGAAAGATTTCTGCTGTAGGAATCAGCCTCCTCTTTCATGTGCCCCCAAGACACTTCCTAACTCCTCTCTTTCCTTACTGTGGCCTATGATGTAGCATTGGTATACTTACTTTTAAAATGTGACTGCTTTAATATTGGCAAGCCTGCAACAAAGAATGATAGTGGAAAAGAGCTGACTTCCCTACCTTTTCATTCTGTCTTATTTTATTGAAGCAAACTAAAGAAATAGATTTGAACAGGAAAAATGGTAATTAGCCTGTCACTCTGGCACTCAATGCTTTTGAATTTGGGGATGTACGACAGTTGTTTTATGTTGTGTTTGAACTTCTGTACTGTGCTTTTCCTTCAGTGAAGAGAAACCCTTATTTCCCTAACGAGGTCTTCCATTTGACTGATTTGAGGGTAAAAGAGTGGTTGAGAAGGTGGCAGAGAGTGAGTGCAGCTGGGTCTTTGTACCTTTGCTGCAGACTGTCAGAGCCATGTCTTTTAAAATCATCTGGTTCAGATAACACATTTTACTCTGGAGGACACAGAGGCCCTGAGAAGCTAAGTAGCTCCTCCAGAGTTGTTACATAACCTGTGAGAGTCCCAGTCCTTTGTGTCTGGCCATCACATCTGACCACCACACTTGCTTCTTTTACTTGATCCCTATTCAGCAAACACACACACACACACACACACACACACATTGGAATATGAATTTTATAAAGAGCATGGGTACTACAGCCATCAGACCCAGGTTTGAATTCTACTCAACACTAATTATACAACTTAATTATCCTTTCAAGCCTCATTTTTTTCTCATCTACAAATTAAAGATAATAGTTCATAGAATTGTTGTGAGGATTAAGTAATTTAATGTGTGTGTAAGTTGCTCAACAAACTGTCTGGCACCTAAGTGCCCAATAAAATGTCTATTTCTACTCATATGTACAAGGCACTGAGGTAGGTCAAGGAGTTAGTGCAGAGTGATACTTCTTATAAAGTAGGAAAGCCTCAGTCTTGTTATTATATCTCTCAGACAATTTCATTTAACCCCATTTTACTTATATTATATCCGTCACATACACTATTGGTTTGAGACCCTTGAAGAGAGTTTGTTTCTTTTTCATGTACATGTCTAAGGTAAGCATTCTGGGTTGGTAGGTGGCTTTGCTCCATTGAACATTCAGGGATCCAGGGTCCTTCTTATGTTGTTCTGCTATTCATTGGGGGCATTGTTGGAAGGGGAAAGAGAGTGAAGGAGGCATACCCATTCTCTTAAGGCGGATCCTGAAGTCACAAATCACTTCAGTTTTACTGGTGACAACTTGGTTTGAACACCAAACTACAAATGCAAAGCAAAGTGCAGGTGGGCAACATGTGACCAGGACCTGGTTCTGCTGTGGAAGAAGGGGAGAATGAGTTTCTCTGGACAACTGGCAGACTTTGCCTTTGAGACTAACTCTAGAAAACTGGCACTGACAGGGGGCTCTGTGGCATGGTAGAAGGAATCCCACAGGAGCCTGGTGTCTGCTTCTAGTTCAGCCAGAGACTTGCATCACGATGGCAAAAGCACTAGTCTCATTTTCCTTAGAATGAAGATAGATGTGACAGCTGATCTCCAAGCCTTCCCTGACCCCCTCATCTCAATGTTTTCTTCCTTCTCCTAAAGTTTCTCTTGGGACATAACTAATACTGCTTTGTTTCCTGTGAACTTTCATTTCATTAAACTACAAGCTTTGTAAAGAAACAAGTATATCACAATATTTTGTAGCTATCAGAAACCCAAACAGTATTGCTAGATTGGTTATGTGAATCATTTGGAGCTCCTTGGCAAATGATACTTTAGATATGAAGTACTGTGGAGTGATTTTCTTGAAAATGAAGCAGAACTGAGAAAATAACCTCTAAGGTCTTTTCTGCGCTCACATTTCATTATTCTATGACTCAGCAGCTCTTAAGTTGGGAGGAATCCCATCTTAGTTCCCTCTGGTGACATTCACTCTACAAGTTTTTTTTTTTTTATCATCAAGTTAAATTCTGAACAAAAGTTTCCATCTCCTCCAGTGGCTTCTGCAAGGTCAACTTAATACATATTAAGCTTTAAACGAAAATATTCTCACCTCTATGAATAGAACAGTATTTTAAAATCCCTTAGCATTTCAGGCAAGGGTCTGAGTACTTATAGGATATTAAAATGCAGGGCCATGTAGTTTGCTGAGCTTTTGAATCGTATTTTGCACATTAAATCCTAAAACAAATCCCTTAGAGACTCACTTTAAAAACAGCATATTAAGCATTTATTCTCTAAAACTCTGAGTCCCTGTTTTGAAGTCAGCTTCTATCAAGTTTGTTACTGGTGGGCAGTGATTGAGTACCAAATAATGTAAAGCAGTGCTTCTCTAAACTTTATCGAATATTTGAATCATTTGGGATCTGATTAAATGCAGATTCTAAGTCAGTAGGTGATGGGGGGTGATTGAGATTTTGCATTTTAACAAGTTTCCAGATGATGCCCTGATGTTGCTGATCCATGGACCAAGTTTTCAGCAATGATGTAAAGAATGTTTCTCATTAACATGGCCCTTTAAAGATGCTCTGCTACTAGTTAATTAAAATATGAGGTAATTATGTTGCTTCATATTAAAGTTATTTGCATATATGATCCTTTTAAGATCATGAGATTCTGAAACCCAGAAAAGAGTCCTGTTTATTTCATTTCACCTTCTCCTTTGAATTTAGCACACTGTTTTGTACCTCACAGATCTTTAAAACTATTTGATAAATGAATGATTGAAAAGTCTGTTTTGATACAAGCAGAAGGTGGAGGATACATACCTCTGTCTGGCCTGGGACATATCTTCTTGTTTTCTCCATCAGAACTAATGCATAAGAGGAAATGTGGCCCCATAGAGAATTGGAAATATTTTTTCTTAGTGCTTTATTTTGCTGTCTCCAGTGAAGACTCTGAACGCATGAGCATGTGGCTTGCACAGTCCTTGGGACTCATGGCAGCCACTTAAGAGTGAAGTCATGAAGGCTTATGTCACTTTCTTTTCTTAGCAGTGGCAGCATGTTCTGTGCCTTTCTTGTCCTGGTCCAAGGGAAAGTGTGACTCCATGTCTGACCCTGGGCAAGTAGAAATAATGAACATATTCAGTTGCCTTGGACCAAACCCTAATGCAATTAAAGGATTTAGGTGATGCAGCATGAACAATTCTATTTTGGATGTAAGTTTTCAGTGCAATGTTTTGCGCTCAAACCATCACATACACCTTCTGTGGAAGACTGCAGGCATTAGTAGTTTTACTGGCAAGTCACATTTCCATACCGTTGCTTTAGGAGAAAGAATGTCCTTGGGTGTTATGTAGTCAGGAAGTCATAGAGGGATAAACTTGCATGTGGCTAGCTCTTCATTATGTATTTCAATATGGTTTCAAAGCATTCAGTGTGCCAACATAGGAACTGAGAGGACCAAAACTGTGGTTTTTGGTAATGCCATACCATCTATGTGCTACCAGTCACCACAGAGAAGTGAAATGGAGGGTATGTGATCATTATATAGCAAACTTGCCTGGTTCCATCCTCTGCATCCGGATGGAGCTGCAGATTCACTTCGATGTCACTTGGAAGCACTTATCTGACCAGGAGTTCAGAGTCCAACATATCAGGGTTTGATTTCTGGATCCCCCACTTGCTGAGCAAGTTGTTTTGCTTTTCTGTATCTTAGTTTGCTTGCCTATAAAAGGGGAATAGTGGAATAAAGCCGGCATAGGTTTTTGAAAGATAGTGACTGCACTATGACTTGGTTTCTCAAAATCCTAACTCTTCTTAAGGAAGCAAAATCTTTATGGCTCTTCAGAGTTTAAAATTTAGAATATAATAACAAATTTATAAACACTATGTAGTATAGAAAAATAAAAAACATGATATAAAGACACATGCATGGCTGTCACAACAGGATGGAGATGTGATTGATGTAATTCATAGCACGTGTAAATATTCTTCATTAACAAAAGTTACAGAAACTAGGGTGAGAATCATACAGGGCTAGAGACAGTATAGTGTGCTCCCAGATGTAGTGACTGGGAGGCTACATTTCAGTGGGAGGAAAGGGAACATTCATTAGTGAAGCAGTCACCAGTCTTTAAATTGTAGTTCTGATAAATACAGAAAAGAGAAGAGTAGGTGGCCAGAGATCTCATAGCAGGGATTCTGACCTGATGAGGGTCAGAGATGGCTTCCCTGGGGAGTGTGTTATGAACTGAGATGTGTAGGGAAGAGGCAACCAGAGCTGAGGAGGGAAGATTTCAGACAAAAGGCATAGATTTGTAAAGGCAGGGGGAAGAAAGAAGTATTTGAGGACTTCAAAGATGGCCATGATGCTTGGAGCCAACAGGAAGTGACATGGAGACCATGAAACCAATAGGGACCACAATCTTCAATACTTGGCTGTGTGAGTTATGGATTTCCTGTCATGAGCAGTGGAATGCAATTAGAATAGCACCTGGATTGATGTTGTGGAATAGCATATGAAATAGGATAGATAGATAAGACAGCATACATTCCTTTTTGTGTGTGTGTGGTGCTGAGGACAGTGTTGAGGTTGTGCTAGGCAAGTACTCTATTGCTGGACCACATCCTCGGCCCGAATAGCACGTGTTCTAATTTTTTAAACTCTGAGTTTTCAAGGCATCGTTTTGGCTGCAAGCTGTTTTGTAAAGAATGCTATATAAAGAGTAGAAACTGAGTGAAGGAGGAACAGATGCAGGGAAGCCAGGGGAGAGGAGCTTGTCTGAGTAGACTGAACCAACAGGAAAGGTGGCATTTACTGGGACAGGGAAAACAGTAGATGGATTCTAGAGGAATTTAGGAAGTAGAATCATAAAGTCTGGGTGGCTGACTGGATTTGGAAGGGAGAGAAGGGAAGTGTTAGAGGTGACTCCGAGGTTCCTGGCTGATGCAGTTGGGGGTTGTTGGTGGTATTTCTGATGGGGAAGGACAGGCTTGAACTTGACTTGGGGAAAAGTGGAGGTGGGGAGAGGGCGGGATCCTGAATTCAACTAAAGGTGTGTTGAGTTTGAGGTAGCTGAGAGACACTGAAGGAGAGATGTGTCTGGAGCTTAGGGGAGAGGCAGGACTGGAGCTGTTGCTTTTGTGGTCATTAGCATGGTATGGCAACCAATGCCGTGGAAATAGATGATAATACCTGTGGAGGTTTTGAGGGAGACGGGTAAGTGCTGGAGCTGAACCCTGAGGAACTTTAATAATTCTGAGGTGAAGTAGAGTAAGCCAGATCCCCAAAGAAGGCTGAGGAGGAACAGCCAGGGAGGTGAGGAAAAGCCTGGTGTCACAGGAGTCAGTGGAAAGGAGTGTTTCAAGATGGTGGGAGGGGCTGACTGAGGAAATATACCTGAGAAACAGACAGACAAACAGACCCGAAAATGCTTTGATAAAGTGCTCTGAAGTTAAGAGACTGTTCAGATCAAGTATTTGCAGAAGTGCCCTCACTATCTCAGCTTCCTCCATTGTAAAACAGTGACAGCAAGCAGTTGGAAGCAGGTTGATGGCAAGACTGCACCAGACGAGTGTGAAATGCTAGCAAAGAACTGTGCCCAGGAAGCGTGCAGCACACGTCAGGCGGTACAACAACGAGCAAAGGAATGGTAGGAATGAGAATAAGAGGAGCAGGCATGGGAGTGCAGCGGGCAGTCCCTGGTCTCACTGGAGCTTCGGGTTTGTGTCCTGGGAAGGTGGAAAAG
This sequence comes from Glaucomys volans, assembly GCA_020662805.1. Classification (NCBI taxonomy): domain Eukaryota; kingdom Metazoa; phylum Chordata; class Mammalia; order Rodentia; family Sciuridae; genus Glaucomys; species Glaucomys volans. The sequence goes on along the minus strand of JAJEJO010000580.1, from coordinate 39,519 downwards.
TTTAGGTGGTTCCAGATGAAGAAGAGCCTTGGATGCTGGACTAGGGAGGGGTTACAAATCCTGGACTGATCCGGGTAATGGAGGAGCAGTGTTTGGAGTAAGGTCAGGGCAGTTAGGGCCGGGAGAGGGGGAGGTTCAGGGAGCAGAGGACCTTTGGGTAATTTATCAGAACTTTGGCCATGGTCTGGAACAGAATAGAGAGGTTAAAATTGTTCCCAACATCCAGGCTTAGAATATGCTAAAATTATCTCTCTTTCTTTTGAGTGTTTAATTTTGAACTGTTGACTAGATAAGCAAGCTTAGAATGTATTTTAAGGAGTGTTATATGAAACTCAGTTGGGGAAAGCAGTAGGCCACTGTCACCTTGTACCTCTGAAGTAGAGTGAAGTTTGGAGACCCAGAATGGAACCTCGAGGGACCTGCAGCCAAGGGAGTAAATTCATAAAGACCTTTTGAGCTTGAAGAAATAGAAGTTAAATCCAGATTTCACTCCCTGGACTGAAAAGGACAAGGATGGTTTGGTGTAATAAATGATGACCCATTTTGTCAAAAGTTACAGAGAGGCTGAAGAGTGGTTTCTATTCTGTGAAGTTTCTGTGTATGAGCCTATTGCTTATTTTGTAGCTGTATCAAATATAGTTAGTTACTTGCTTTTGTTTCTTTTTGGGGGAGTGGGTACCAGGGATTGAACTCAGGGGTCACTTGACCACTGAGCCATATTCCCAGCCTTATTTTGTATTTTATTTAGAGACAGGATCTCACTGAGTTGCTTAGCGCCTCACTTTTGCTGAGGCTGGCTTTGAACTTTTGATCCTCCTGCCTCAGTCTCCTGAGCTGCTGGGATTACAGATGTGTGCCACTGCACCCAGACAGTTACTTGTTTTCTTTGGCAGAACTATCACTGTTGCAGTTTGACCTGGGCTGGAAGTTGTATGAGCAGAACCTTCAGGAGTTTTGGCTTGGCCAATTGGTGTGCTATGACGTGGACATTAGAATGAATGCAACCCCATTGTAAGAGTGATTCTTAGGTCAAAGGTTGGGGGCATCTCTCAGACTTTCTGGCCCATCCCATCCCAGGCATCCTGAAGTTGCCGAGAGTATACGAATTTGTTTATTGTGGAGATGCCGTTTAAAGAATTTGATATCTTATGAAATCACCAACTTGCCCTAGAAATTGACTTGGTCAGTTTCACCACCATCCTTCAGTACTGCTCTTCAAACCACATTTTTACCTACAAAGTTGTCACAGATATTACATTACTTATACTCACTGACAGGAGCATAGGAGTAAATGTATATTCAATAACCCCCTTCCCCAAATAGATTTTGGGATCTCATTTGGGTGTCTGATCAGTCAGTTGCATTCCTGAAAGAGGTGATACCTGACCTTAAAGTACAAAAAGAACAATAGGTAAGGAATCTTTTATTTTAAAAATTATTTACCTTACCTTTCATTTCTATTTCATTCCTGTTTGTGACATAATGTCACATAAGACTGACATCATTAGGATGTGGAGGAGCTTAATGGCAGACACTCTACTCCCTGCAAACAAGGGCAGGTGTTGGCCAGGGACTAAGGGTAGGGGGAACTGGGGATTTGCTTAATGATATTGAGTAATAAGATAAAAAAAATCCCCAAGATCTGTTGCCGCACAATAATATGAAAGTGCTTAATATTATTGAATGGTACATTTAAAATGGTTAAGATAGTATTATATGTTTTTAACACAAGATTTGAAAGCATGGTGAGGCAGAACATTGTAGCAGAAGGGCACCGTGGAGGAAAGCTGCTCAACTCATGGCAGCCAGGAAGGAGAGAGAGAGAGAGAGAGAGAGAGAGAGAGAGAGGAAGGGGAGTAAAGGGAGAGGGAGGCTGGGAGGGGCTGAAGCAGGGAAGATGCACCTTTCCTTTCCAGAGCACTTCTCCAGAGACCCACCTCCTTCAGCCACACCCCATCTGCCTACAGTTACCACCAGTCAGTCCATTCAAATCAGGACAGACTGATTAGGTGGCAGCTCTCGCAAGCCAGTCATTTCACCTTTGAACATTCCTGCGTTAGCCCAGGAGCTTTTGGGGAACACCTCATATCCAAATCGTGTTGTGGACCTGAGTTGTGCACAATAGACAAGTTACTGGAAAATCACGTTTGATTCCATTGTTTCGATTCTCTATTTGAGAACCTAGATGGAGAAAAGGTCTTTACTTTTTTACCCAAACTGCTTCTAGACAGATCATTTATGCTGTGGGTTGTAGGAATGTTGAATCATAGGAGGAACAAAATAGCATTTGGGATCAGGATCCAACAGTTGAGACTTATTAAAGAAGAGTTGCTCTTTCTCTGAGCCTCAGTGGACATGCCTATAATGTGAGAAAGGAGAGCTTACTCTCTGGCCCCCTTATGTCTCTAGGTCATTAATATCTCTGCTCGCATTTCAGTAGTAGTAAAAGTCCTTCTTAATTAATGTCTTCATTCATTTTTTTGTGACAGCCACCTTTGTCATCGTAGGAGCTTCACCACTTGTGTTTTATTAATTCTCACCAGGCCTTCACCTTGAAAGCAGGAACTGGGTCTTCATCATCTCTGTGTGCATTTTCCAGCAAGTGGTCACAGAGGAAGTTTACCCAATGATTAATTTGAATCACCCCAGAGAACTTCATATAGACTGATCAGGTTCAAAACATCGGATTCTTCTGGGTCTGCCTCTTTGCTTCTACTTTGTAACCTAAAATATATGCTACTTTTGGTGTCCAAACTGGCATCGATAAAACTATTGCTGATAGGAGGAGAGAGGCTTTTTATAAAACAATGGTATTATGACATTTTTCATAATTCAACAGCAAGCATATCTTGCAGCAGTGAAAGATCATCTATTCTCTGTAGCACAACTTTTCTTTGATTTTGCTTAAGTTTCTTTCCTTCTCATCAGTGAGGCTTAATGCTATTTTGATCAAAAAGTCCACTGGGTTGATTTTCTTATTTATGAAATCAAAGGCTTAGTTATGGGTACAAATCATTTTCAAGCTGCATTTGAATGTTTTTCTCTGTTCTTCCTTGATGTTGTTATTTTATTGTTGTTTCCTTTTAAAAAAAAAATGACTTTCTATTAGAAAAAGTGCCAAGCTCTCTCCAGAAGCAGACAGGCATAAAGTGCTGACTGCCGAGGTGAGCGTCCAGTGACTTGAAGGGCGAAGAAAGCCATATTGGTCAGTATTACAGGAATGTCTCTTATCACCACACAAACCCAGTTTTCCTTTTAGGGAGCCACTTGATAATTACGTCCAAATAGGGTTTTTTGAAAAACATGCCATGCATCAAAAGCAACACAGCCACTTAATCTTCCTGCTTCATCTGTGATTGAGTCTGGATCAACTTCATGCAGCTTGAAGCCTTCATATTTTTAGAATGGAAGAAGTAAGTATAAGTAAAATTTACCTGTATGCTTGGCAGATGACATGATGAAAGTGGCAATTGTCTTTGAGAAGGGAGCCTTGGTTTTTTCTGATAAGAGCTTTTGTGACTATAACTCTGCAGAGATCCAACTGTCACCTTTACCACTCTTGGGAGGTGTCCTCTTGGCAACATGTGTAAATTCACATTCAGCTGGGTGGAGTCCCTTTTTGCAGGACTCTACTGGAGCTAAACTGGTAACTTTAACAGCTTCCTCCTCGTCAGGGTGAAGCTGCAGGAATTTTCCTCTTCTGCCTGGAGAATATTTCTAAGTTCTGCTTCACTCTGCTTCAGACCTGCTCACACATCTGGAGTCCTTGCTTTCTTCTCTGGACATCTACTCAGATTCATCCATTTTGTCTAGCTTTTCTGGATGGATGCCTGTTTGGGTGGGTCTCCTGGCTTTTTCACTTGGGTCCTTGGTGAGTCCCCAAGGCTCTTTCCCCTTATTTGTACGTAGTGCCACCTCCCACTGTTCACCCAATGTCCTAACTACTGCAGCTTATACCAGCCTAGATCCTTTGCCTTAGATTCCTGCTTGCTGGGAGTAGAGTGAAATCAAACACTAATTAATCATAATTCATATACTTCCCCACTGAAAGTATGCGTAGTCAGGAGTGAAGAACCCAGGTTCTGGAGTCAGTCTTCCTGGGTTCCAGGGCCACATCTGCTCCTTACAAGCTCTGTCATCTTGGGCAGGTTGCTTAACCTCTCTTTCCCCTTTGCTATGATCTGTATGATGGAAACAATGGTTGTACCTACCTTATGTGATAGATATGAAGGGTAAACAGGTGCATCCAGGTGAAGAGTTTAGAACAGTCTGCTACACAGAACTAATTATGGCATTATATGTGTTAACTATTACAAGAAATTAAAACCCACTGAATTCTGACTCTGCCTGAAATAAGGCAGATGGATGACATCAATGTTTATCAAAGGGGGAATACACAAGTTTACTGTGAGAAATTTTAGATCTTGGGCTCACATTTGGTTGAAAATGTGAACACATCAGGATAAGCTTATTTTAGATCATCTGGCTGGCTCTTTATAGCTGAGCCTGCCTTGGGATGAGCAAGCTTGCGTTTGCATTGTGTTAATGATGGCATTCCTATGCAGCAAAGGCCAGGCCATCAAGGCAGGCAGCATGGAGGCAGGCCTCGCTGATTCTTGGAGAGAGGAGTGGGGCCTCCTCTGGCACCTGTGGTCTAAGCCTCCACATCAGCTCTGAGGCACATCAGTGCAGGAACCACATAGTGACTTGTGCCCTGAAATAAATTTGAATTTTATTTATGCAATTTTTTTTTTTTTTTTTTTTTGCAGTGCTGGGGATTGAACCCAGGGCCTTGTGCTTGTGAGGGAGGCACTCTACCAACTGAGCTATAGCCCCAACCCTATGCATTTGTTTTATTGTCATATAAAAGAGCTATGAGGATTAGTGGTTTAAAAAAATCTAGGCCTAGGGTTGTGTATAGTTAAGTAACATTATAATAAAAATAATTTGTTAGTACTGGACAGCCATAAGACTTTGTAGCTTGGAAAAAAGGGTCTGTCTATTGCATTTCTCAAACTTGAGAAAGCCTAAACCACCCTGTGGTTCTCAAATACTAGTTTGTGAATGTGCTATTCAGGTTATAAAAAATTCCTTGGGGGAATCTGTTAAAAATGTAGACCCTTGTGTTCTGTTCTGGAGCTACTGAGACAGGCCTATGAGTCTATTTTTGCTGAGTTGCTAAAGTGATCTTGCTAAACTATAGGTTTGGGCCTCTTTGGAGGCAAACTCTTGATGTTCTTCATAGTCCTGGCATCTTAGGATTCATGTCTTCATCTTCAAAATTGAGCTAATGGTACTTGTCCATTTCTTACTACACAAAGGAGGAAAGAGAATTAATGAGACAATTTTCATAAGTGTTCTTGGAAGAAAAGTGCAATTTAAATGTAATACATGAGGCCAGAATTGGACTAGACTATCTCAGCATACAAATTGTTCACAGGAACAATGGGGTGGCTCAGGCCATTACAGTGTATCAGCAGGTTGATTTCTGCCTCCAGGGGTGTAGTAGTGAAAGTGTCCATCCATCTCTAGCATGGAATCAAGCCTGTGAAACTTGCCACATTGCCATGCAAGTTATAAGCCAGGCACTTGGTGTTAACAGAGGCGAGGAGTCTGGGAAGGGGCTCCATGGTAAGGGGCCCTGTGCTTATTGTATTACCTTCCTTGGACTTCCATAACCAAGTATCATGAACTAGGTGGGTAGGCAAGTACTTTACTACTGAGCCATATTCCCAGCCCTCGATGGCTTAAAATCAGAAATTTATTGCTTCACAGTTCTGGTGGCCAAAAGTAAAAATCAAGGAATTAGCAAAGTTGGTTCCTTCTTGCAGCCCAAGGTAGCATGTATTCCATACTTTTTCCTCCCTAACTTCTGGCTGTTTCTGGCAGTCCTTGGTGCTCCTTGACTTGTAGACAGCTTGCACCTATCTCTAACTTCCCCGCCACATGTCTCTCTTCTTCTGTGTGTCTGTGTTCCACATGATGTTCTCTGTGTCTTTCTGTTTTTATATGGATGTCAGTCATATTAGATCAAGTATCCCAGGATGACTTCATTTTAATTTAACTGCAACCTCCCTAATTCCAATTAAGTCACATTCTGAGGTGCTGGTGATTAGGACATTAACATATCTTTTTTGGGGGGACAATTCAACCCACACTGCCATGTGTTTTTTCTTTTCTTTTTTTTTTTTTTTAAATAAAAAAAGCCAGGATGTTTTACATTTTTGAATGCATTTTTTCCCCCCAAAACTGATCTGAAACACAGAGGATATTACCCCTTAGATACCTTGTTATTGTCGTGGTGAGGTTTCTGGGGCATTTTGTAGCAACTGATTTAGCTCACAATGTACCCTACATAGAGTCTCCACAAGGGTCCTGTGGAGCCTAAACAATGTCCCAGATGACGTCCTGCTGGGAAAACATGCTCCCAGTTTCAAGTGTACAAGAGCACATTTCTCCCCCCCAGCCCTACTGACTCTGGTGGATTTTAGACTTGCTGCGTGTACTTATTTATTATAAGATTCTTCCGTACTTATTTACACTTTCATTATTGCTGTTCTTGTTCCCTGTTTCGATTGTAACATTACTGTAAAAATGTTGAAAATGCTGTTATTACACCTGAAATTCCTTGTGGAAGGAGTGGAGAGTCAGCTCTGTGCTGCAGTCTTTGTCCCTCTCCCCCTTAACTCGTGCTTGTCACAGTCCCCATTCCTGCAGCATCCTCTCTGCAGTGCTGCTACACCTAGCCACCTGGTCTATTGAGCATGTCTTATCTGTTCAATTCATAAGCCGTGGTGGCACTGAGTCCCAGAGGTTCTGAGGAGTGAGAAGTAGGGTAAACCGATAGGGTGACTTGGTGCATCCTTCAGATCATATTGTTTAAACAGTTTTTGTGCTGACTGGTCTCAGTCTCTTCTTTCAGTTCCATGTTATCCGTTCAGGGAGCCTAATCCTTGGCCTTAACCATTTTTGACCTTCCTTTAGTTAACAAAGAGTTAATGGGAAAGATTTTTTTTTGTAAAAATTCTCTAAAATGCCATAGTGATGCACACATGTAGTCCCAGCTACTCAGAAAGCTGAGGCGGGAGGATCAATCATGAATTTGAGATTGGTCTGGGCAAATGTACTGAGGACTCCATCGCAAAAACAAACAAACAACCCCCAAACAACAGCCATGAGCCCCACCACAGCAACATGCACTGCAAAGCCCTTCCCTGAAATCAGGGGGTGAATGTTGGTAGCCTAAATGCGGTATGTCCACATATCTTCAGAATAATCAGGTCTGAATAAAGCCTTGGTGTAAATAAACTTCCCCCACTTTAATTAAAAGGGATTGTATTAGATCAGGTTCTCTGAGAAGCAGGACAAAAATAAGGAGGATTACATCAGCTATTTTAAAACAATAATCTTTGGCCACAAATAACAAGAGTGACCTCAGTCCAGGGTTGAACAGATATTTCTGGGCAGGTGTCCTTGTGTCCTTGTGTCTTGCATAAGATTGTGGTGGCCTTTGTGCAAGCAGTTCATTGTGATAACTACCAACAGGAAATCATGTGCAAGACACCCTTCTTTCACAACCTCTTGGACTTATCCTTTGGTGGGTTTTCTTTTTGGGTAGGGTTGACATTAATAGAGTCCATTTTGCTTCTGACAACTTGCTCATGTCTCTCACAGTGGGAAGACTCAGATGATAGTTCAGTTCTGAGAATGTCTTGTCCAGGTTGATGGTGAGTTCTTCAGCCTAAGGAATGGGGCTTGCACAGTACCCTGCCATGCTCAGTCTCTGCCTGGTACAGTCCAAGGGAAGCCTGGGTGCTGCACAGACATGGTGATGGATCTAGGAAGTGGGTGGGGGAGAAGTAGGAGTGAGTTGGGAGAACTGAGGGTGGGTAACAGAAGATAGAATAAGCGTGAAGGTTTAGAGGTGAGACATAGCTCATTTTAAGAACTGCAAGCATGCAGGGACTCGTAAATCAAGTGAAGTTCAGACCTTAAGGTCAGTGGGAAGCTTTGAAGGGATTTAAGCAGAAAGTGATGTGATCAGATTGCCTTTAAACATACTGCTTGGAAAGAAAAAAGGGACACTCCTGTGGTACCTAGGGGGGGAAAAATGATGGCAGCCTAGTTAGGAAGTTTGAGGTAGGACAAAACAACAGCACGGGCTCTTTGCTATTCTTTTTCTTTCTTTTTTTTTTTTTTTGGTACCAGGGATTGAACCCAGGGGCTCTTAGCCACTGAGCATCATCCCCAGCCCTTTTTTGTATTTTATTTAGAGACAGGGTCTCACTGAGTTGCTTAACACCTTGCTTTTGCTGAGACTGGCTTTGAACTCACGATCCTCCTGCCTCAGCCTCCCGAGTCGCTCTCTGAGTTACAGGTGTGCGCCACCATGCCTGGCTCTTTGCTATTCTTGTCTGATTTCTGTTGATTTTTTTTTTCTCTCTGTGAATGACTGAGTCCTGCATTTCAATTTTTTAGGCTTTCATAATTTGCATTTAACTTTTTTTGTTTGTTTGGATGCTCAGTAAGTATTTATTAAAAGAATGAAAAAACAGGAAATTGAGATTTAATTTGGGTGAGGGAACCAGTTGAATGGCTCATAATTTTTTGTGCATTAAACTTTTGGAAACCTCTTTCTTAGAGTTGAATGTTCCTAGTATCTGTGGTTTGTTGAAGTCTACCTCAAATACCCCCGTATAAACATAAAATCTCGCATGAATCTTGGAAAAATATTTCTCTGTAATGTTGGACCACGGAGGAAGTGGCTATTTTTGGTTAGGTTCTCTTAGTGTACATTTGTAACTTGACACAGGGCTAATGGCCTTTAGCCTTCTACATTAAGAAGAAAATGACTTTATCATTAATAATGTAGGTGGTTATATTGCCAGTTAAATGAAAGATCTCTGGCTGCTTCATCACAAGAAATTTATAAATATAGGTTCAAGGTTTGTTTGTTACTGGGAAAAGACAAATCTGTTGTGGTTGGCGGCTACCTCAGGGCCACGCACAGTTGGGCAATTCATAAAAAGTGTTTGTATGAAAATAGGTCTCTGGGATAATCAGATTTTCTTTGCAGTGTCTAATCGATGCTTAGAGTTTTGGGATTTAATTATGTCTGCCGAAAAAAAATACAATTCAATTTCTCTTCCTTCCTTTCAAACATAACTGCAGTATTCATTGTAATTCATAAATATTTAAGGCTTTATAGATATTTTCTAGCACAGTACCTGATAACCTATTAGATGCTCAGTAAGTATTGGTTACATTGTTGAATTTTTCTCCTAATTGAATGGAAGCATATCAAATGGTAAAGCTAGTTCCATTTCTGGGTATATACCCTAAAGATCTGAAAGCCAGGTCTTGAAGAGGTATTTGATGCTATTGCTTTCTGATGGCATTATTCACAATATAGTTAAAATGTGGCAGCAACCCAAGTATCCATTGATAGATGAATGAATAAGCAAAATGGAGTATATACATACAGTGGAATATTATTCAACCTTAGAAAGAGGAGGAAATACTGACATACGCTACAACATGGATGGATTTTTTTTTTTTTTAATTTGGAACTTTATTTTTATTTATTTATATGTTGTGCCGAGAAGCGAACCAAGTGCCTCATATGTGCTAGGCAAGCACTCTGCCTCTGAGCCACAACCCCAGCCCCTGGATGAATCTTGAAGATATTATGCTAAGTGAAATAAGGCAGTCATGAAAAGAGAAACACTGTATGATTCCACTAATAGGAAGGACTTGGAATAATCAAAATCGTAGTGGCAGAGAACAGAATGGAGGTTTCTCAGGGCTGGGAGGAGGGAGAATGGAGAGTTACTATTTAGTGAGTAAGGAGTTTCTATTTTATAAAATGGGAATGAGTTCTGGAGATGGACGGTGGGGATGGTCAACAGCATCATGAATGTGTTAATTCCACTAAACTGTACATTTTAAAGCTATTACAATGATAAATTTTATGTTTCATGTATTTACCACAAGAAAAAAGTGGAAAAAAAAAGAGAAATGTATGTATAACTTGGCTTCTGGTTCCTCTTTTTTTATTGTTGACTAGCAGTTGACTCTGTTTTTTGCAGAGAAAGGAACCCTGTATCAGAGCACTTCTGTTTTCTATCCATTTATCAGGCTGACTTCTCTGTAATGTTTGGTAGTGGGATTAGCTATACAGGGAGCACAGCAAGTGGGTATGAGGTGGAGACTGAGGTTGAGAATGTGCAGATGAAACATGAGTCTTCTCTTTCCCACTCAACTGCACTTGCCCAGCTTCCAGGAGGGCCCACGTAATTCTTTGTCCCACCTTCTGTCATTTAGCACTCTGTCCTTCACTTAGGATAATATTTTCAAGGTTCATCTAGGTTGTAGCACATATTGGTGGCTCATTCCTTTTTGGGGGAGGGGGCGGGTACAGGGGATTGAACAGAGGCACTCCACCACTGAGCCACATCCCCAACCCTATTTTGTATTTTATTAGAGACAGGGTCCCACTGAGTTGCTTAGTGCCTCACTGTTGCTGAGACTGGCTTTGAACTCGTGATCCTCCTGCCTCAGCCTCCTGAGCCACTGGGATTACAGGAGTGCGCCACCACACCCAGTGGCTCATTCCTTTTTATGGCTGATTAATGTTCTACTGTATGTCTGTGTCTGTCTTTGTTTATCTCTTCATCAGTGGATGGAAATTTGGGTTGTTTTTTCCTCTTCGCTACTTGAATAATGCTGCTATGAATATTTGGTACAAGTATTTGTTTGAGGACCTGTTCAGTTCCTTTGGGAATATACCTAAGAGTAGACTTGCTGGGTTATGATAGTTTTATGTTTAACTTTTGAGGAAGTGCCAATTTTTATTCCACAGTGGCTGTATTAATTTACATTTCCACCAGCAACATATGAGGGTTCTAATTTCTCTACATCCTCACCAAGACTTGTAGTTTTCTCTTCTTTTTAAAAATGACCTTCCTAGTGGGTGTGAAGTGGTATGTCACTTTGGTTTTGATTTGCATTTCTCTAATAATAGATGATGTTCAGCATGTTTTTTTTGTGCCCATTGGACGTTTGTTTAAATGCAACAAGGTGGGTGAACCATGAAAATATTGTGCTAAGTGAAGGAAGCCAGACATAAAAGGTCACGTATTATATAATTCCATTTATATGACTTTTCAGAACAGATAAATCCATAGAGACAGGAAGCAAGTTAGTGGTTTCCAGGGACTGGGGAAAGGTGAGAGTGGAGAATGATTGCTAGTGGGTCTGGGGTTTCCTTTTGGTTTGATAAAAATATTTTGGAACTAATTACAGGTGATGGTTGCATAATGTGAATGTGCTAAATGTCATTGACCGTACACTTTATTTTTTTATTTTTTGGTACTGGAGATTGAACCCAGGGGCACTCCACCACTGAGCCACATCCCCAGCCCTATTTTGTATTTTATTTAGAGACAGGGTCTCTCTGAGTTGCTTAGAACCTCGCTAAGTTGCTGAGGCTGGCTTTGAACTGGCGATCCTCCTGCCTCAGCCTCCCAAGTGCTGGGATTACATTTGTGTGCCGCCACGCCTGGCAACTGTACACTTTAAATGGTCAGGTTCTTATTACATGAATTTTGCCTCAGTAAATAAAAATATCTGGTTAGAAGTTTAACTTGACTTTACAGTTCCAGCAGAGTGGTGTACCGAGTGTGGATTTCCATCTCCTGCTACAAACAAGGAGAAATGCTGGAAAATCATAATAAAATTTTCAAATACACAAAAGAAAATCTGTTATTTCCAGAGGAGGAAACATGAAGCCCATGTAGAGGCCTCTTGAGCTGATGTGTGGTGTCTGGGAGAGGGGACACTGGGCCAAATACAGATGCTGGGGGAGGGTGGAGTTTAACACCAACATGGGGTTGAGACAGGGCCTTGGGCTGGCAGAGGGCAGGGGTCAGGAACTGACACCCTTACACAAAGAAGGCATTCTGGAAAACTGCTCCTCAGTAAAAAGGGGGTCCAGTAAAGTAACCCCAATGCACAAAACCAGAGAAATATCAAGAGAGCATCTCTCTTCTTGGGGCTCTGAGTGGGAGTGAAGAGACACAGTCTCAGGCTTGCCTCCATGGTGCAAGAATTCTCTGCTTAGAAATGAGCATGTGACCCTGTTTCAGATGGGTGAAACTCTGGTGTGCTCAGCACAAGCAAATTAGTAGCTGATCATTTGTACTGACCCTTGTGTAATGTAGAGTGTACAAGATCTCTGAAAAAAGACCCCACCTCCATTGAAAATATAAGTTCACAGGAAAAATGGCAGATCACTCAAGAAAATAAATGCTACAGCACAAGAAAAACTAAGTAAACATAAGAAACAGGAGGGGAGCCTCTCAGGAACCTGGCAAACTGGAAGTATGTTTGAAGTGACTGAGAAATACGGAAATGGAGATTGTCTCTCCTTCCCAATATTGAACAACTACTCCCAGGGAGCATGTGAAAAGCTTGTTTAAGGAATTAAAATGGGGGATTACTCACCTATTCTTCTTAGTGGACTGCCGGGATTTCCCCTCAGGATCAAGAACTCAAGGAAGCTATCAGATGGCAGAAGTAGTTCTTGAATATTTTGTTAATTTTTTTTTTTTTTTTATCATGGTGACCAAAACACCTGACACGAACAACTCAGAAGAGGAAAAGTTTGTTTTGGGCTCATGGTTTCAGAGGTTCAGTCCATGGCTTGCCAACTCCATTAATCTGGGCCTGAAGTGAGATAGAACATTATGGCGGAAGAGCTCATGGAAGTTGGGAAGGAGAGAGGAAAAGAGAGAAAGAAGAGAGAGCACGCAAGGAGCCAGGGACAAGATATAATCCCCTAGGACACACCTCCAGGGTACTCCTTCCACTAACTGTGCCTGACTTCAGTTACCATCCAGTATTCCATTCAAATTATTAATCCATCAAATGGATTAATCCACTGATGAAGTTACAGCTCTCATCATTTCCTAAAAGCCCCACCTCTGAACCTTTCTGAAATGGGGATCATGCTTTCAAAATATGAACTTTTCAGGAACATTTCTACATCCAAACCACAATAAGAATATTAACTGTAATACTCAGGTGTTCTTTTTTGACATATTAAAAAGCTGTATATATTTAATGTATACAACTCAATGAAACTATCATGACTATCTATCAAGGAAATAACACATCCATCACCTCCTAAAGTTCACTCTCAAAATATAATTACTATTATATTTTGTGGCAAGAATATAAGATCTGCTCTCCTAACGGATAAAACTTAAATCTTCTCCACACATACATGCATACACAATGGTAATCATGAAGATACATTAATGATATATCAATTAGTTTGTGGCAATCATTTTAGAACGTATATGTACATCAGAACATCAAGAGGCCCATCAATGATCTACCTTTTTAGTGAATTTTAAATATATAGTATTGTTAGCTAGAAGCACTATGCTATAATGGCAGTTCTCTGGAACTTATTTATCTTTTGTAACTGAAGCTTTCTTCCCTTCAATCACCAATGCTCAGGTGTTCTTAACCAAAGATTTACTTTGATTTCTCTCGAGGGCACAGCTTGGTATTTGCCCCTTATTTTGGGGAGTGAAGACTTTTGAACAGGTAAGTGGAACCTTGGAAAGCAAGCTCTGAAGATGCCTTGAAAGCCTTTTTAGAACTCATTCAGGGCTCCACAGTGTGATTGATTCCATCTGTTGACGGTGTCAGAGCACATGGGAAGTGGGTGCTTCATGTGATGAAGTAGAATAATGTAGAAGCTCTGGATAAGGGCACTGGCAAACACAAGGCCACTAGCCTGCCTTTTCTTTACTTCAGCCCTGTAACAAGCTGTGGCTTTTATCAGTGGGAACCCCAAAATCCAGATAAAGAAGAAGGGCTTGGGGGCCCTGTCTTGAAGCTAAAGTGGTTGATCACTTTACATAAAAGTGGACATGGGAGGGACTGTGTGTAGGGCTGATGGACTTTATGGCTGCTAAAGCCTCATCTGAATGTGCAGATGGGGATTTTTAGATCAGTGGAACTGGTAAGAAAAGCAGTTCCCACAAACTTGACTTTGCACTGGAAGCAATTTAACATTGACTTTGGAGAACAGTAAATGTTGTATTAAACATGAAGCATTGGCCTCAGAAAACTTGGAGTGGACCCACCATTTGACCCAGCTATCCCACCCCTTGGCCTATACCCAAAGGACTTAAAATCAGCATACTACAGTGACGCAGCTACATCAATGTTCATAGCTGCTCAATTCACAATAGCTAGATTGTGGAACCAACCTAGATGCCCTTCAATTGATGAATGGATAAAGAAACTGTGGTATATATACACAATGGAATATCAGCCATAGAGAAGAATAAAATTATGGCATTTGCTGATAAATGGATGGAATTGGAGAATATCATGCTAAATGAAATAAGTCAAGCCCAAACAATCAAAGGCTGAATGTTTTCTCTGATAAGTGGATGATGATGCATAACGAGGGGGAAGGGTGGCAAGGGGCAGTAAGAAAAGAATGGAGGAATTTTGGATTCTGTAGAGGGAAATGGGGTGGGAGAGGGTGGGGTATGAAAGATAGTGGACTGAGACAGACGTATTACCCTATGTACATGTATGATTACGTGAATGGTGTGAATCTACATCATGTACAACCATAGAAATGAAAACTTGTACCCCATTTGTGTCCAATGAGTCAAAATGCAGTCTGTAAAAATAAAAATTTAAAAAGGGGAAAAAAGAGAAGTGTTGGGGGCTGGGGTTATAGCTTAGTGGTAGAGCGCTTCCCTAGCACATGTGAGGCACTGGGTTTGATCCTCAGCACCACATAAAGAGAAAATAAAATAAAAATATTGTGTCCATCTACCACTAAAAATATTTTTTAAAAAGTGAAGTGTTGGATCTAGTAAATCTTAACCAACAAAGTCATCATATCAAAGAGATACCTGAACTCCCATGTGTATTGCAGCACTGTCCACCCAAGTCAAGATATGGAATCAACCAAGGTGTCCATTAATGGGTGAAATAATAAGATATATGGTATGTATACAAAATGGAATATTATTCAGCCATAAAAAGGAAATCCTGTCATTATCAGCAAATGGATGGAACTGGAGAGCATTGTGTTATGAGAAATAAGCCACACACAGAGAGATAAGTATGCATGTTCTCAGGCATAAGTGGAGTCTAAGAAAGCTGACTTCATTGAGGTAGAGACTAGAATTGTGTAACCATTCCCAGAGCCTGGGAAAGGTGGGAGGAGGGAAGATAAAGGGAGTTTAAATAACAGGTACCAAAATATAGTTTCATAGAAGAAATAAGTTCTAATGTTCTCCAGAATAGTAGGACTGAAGACTTATATAAAAATACACAATATAATAATTGCTCTCATAACCCAATCATTTCTCCTTTGAACCTTCTTGCTTTGTCTCACACGTGAGCTTCTGGGGGACACCTCACATCCAAACCATAACAATGTACAATTATTATGGGTCAATTCAAATAAATGAGTATAAACATGAAAGCCAAAGTATTTTCTCTTTTTCCAATGGACCGAAGATCAAGTAGTGCAAATGTGAAGTGAGATCTCATGAGGGGAGAATTTCAGGTCCTTGAATGTCCCTGTTCTGCTTGTTGGTGAAAAAATCTGATACCTCAGTTATCAGCAGAGCTTTCAGAATATCTTTGGTAAGCCAGGTGTGGTGGCACATACCTGTGATCTCAGCGATGCTGAAGGCTGAGGCAGGAGGATTGCAAGTTTGAGGCCAGCCTCAGCAATTTAGCGAGACTGTCTCACAATAAAAAAAAAAATAAATAAATAAAATAAAAAGGGCTGGGGATGTAGCTCAGTGGGAAAGCACCACTGGGTTAAGTTCCCAGTACTACCCTGAACTCCCCCAAAAGACAGAATATCTTAGGCAAAAAGCAGTGATATTCCTCCTTTCCTGCATGATCAGTTGTAGGAGCAGAAGAAAATTGTTTTCTCCTCTGGTGAATGGAGTAAGCAATGTTGTACGGTTCCCTTTTGGGACAAGATAGGAAGACACACCAAGGGGTACTTCCTTCTTCATTTGTGCATCATGTTATTTCCATGAGGGTGAAGTTCATGACAGTCTTCTCATCACAAGAGTTGTGACAACACGGCTTATGGTTTGTCAGTGCCAGTAGTGTTAATAAGCGATACTGGCAGGACATGCAGTGGGTAGCAAGACATTCTCTCTGCCCGTTTCCTGTAGGTGTCTGGTATCATTCCTAAGCTTGCAGTAAAGGTAGATGTTCCTAATATTGCTTGAAAGCAGAGATTAGGGTATCTGGGCTCTTTGCACCCTTTCCTGTAAATACCAGTTCAGGGCCTTCAGAGTTAATTGCTTCTTGGAGGCACAATTACTGCTCACTTAGCCCTGTGCAAAGAAGTAGGTCGTTCTGTTCACTGGCATCTTGCTGTTCTGTAATTATGTGAAAAGCAAATGATTATAGATAGGTTTTTTTGCGTGATTTTAAAGCAGGTAAATTTAGCATCATCAGAGAACAACTCACAGCTAGATAAACTCAATGTTCTTTAAAAAACATGTGTGTACTACTTAAAACTTGGTAAATTTTATTATTCTTAGGTGTTATGTAAGTTGGAAAAAGCTTTGTTTGTTTCTTGTGTTAGAAAGGTCACTTACGGGGCTGGGGATGTACTCAGTTGGTAGAGTGCTCACCTCGCAAGCACAAGGCCCTGGGTTCAATCCCCAGCATCACAAAAGAAGGAAAAAAAAAAAAAAAGAAAGAAAAGAAAGGTCACTTACGGTTAAATAACAAGGAAGAAAAAGAGCTGGTCTTCATTTATTTCTTGACACCATAGAAATAACTCTAATTGGAATTTAGTAACATGTGCTTTGAACAAAGAACTATGCTGTGATACTTCATTTTTTATTTAGGCAGAACATACATTTCTCTTTCCATCGACTAAGATAAAAATCAAGTTTCCTACATTATTGAAAGATGTGATGTTGAAAATTTGATTAAAGAGACTATATTTATAACCCTTGCAAAATTGAATGTGAGCTCAATGAACCTAACTATGAAGTATATTTTACACAAAGCTACATGGAAAGGGTATATTTTAAAAATACAAGTAGCCTGAAGATTTTCAATTGGAATTAATTTAGATAAATGGAGATGGCTCTTTCCTTAAACTTGGCCAGCATGCCTGCCTTCCTTTTCTCTTTAATAGTCTGTATTAATGCACAAATGAATGAAATTGGTATGGCAATGGGCCAGCCTGCCTATATCATGGCAGAATTAGACTCCTGCTTTAGTTTGAGTTCTCTGGGAAAGCAGCTCCTGAGAGAGGGTTTGGCTGCAGGGATTTATTTGGGAAAGACAATAAAGGGGGCAGCAATGGGTGGATAATTTCTGGGATTAAGTGTGACTGAGGATTCTCTGAGTGTGAGGATGCACTCCAGGAGTGAGGAAAACTGGTGTGTTTGCCTGATGGGGTCTTCAGAATAACGGGTCCTTCTAAGTTGTCTACTTCCTGCTGTCTGGGACGTGCTCATATTTCATTTCAGCAATGAGATATGAAAACATCTTCATAAACACTTGAAATGAGCTCTGCTGGGTTATTTCATGTCAACAGGACAAGGTTCTGCACCTCTCTGACTATTTCTTCCTGGTCTCATCTGGCCCTTTCTCCTCTGCCTAGCCTTTACATGTTGGGTTCCTTAGGGTCATGACCTTGACCATCTTCAGTGTGATGGATGATTAATTTTATGTGTCAACTTGACTAGGCCATAAAGTACTCAGACATTAGATTAAACATTATTCTTGGACTGTCTGTTAGGATGTTTTAGGGTAAGATTAACATTTGAGTCAGAAGTAGGTGAATCTGATTGCTTGCTCTAAAGTGGGTGGTCCTAATTCAGTGGAAAGCCTGGATAGAACAGAAGTGCTGGTCCCGGGGAATTCCTCCTGCCTGGCAGACTGTGAGCCGGGACATTAGTTTTTCCTGCCTTGGCACTTGAGACATTGGCTTTTCCTGGGACGCAAGACTGTAGGTCTTGTAACTGAACTATACCACGGAACCTCCTGGTTCTTAGGTCTTTGGACAAGACTGGATTTAAACCATCGGTTCTCCTGGGTCTCCAGCATGCTGATGACAGATCCTGGGATGTCTCAGCCTTCAGAATCTTGGGAGCCAATCTCTCACACATCAGCCCCTCTGTGTGTGTGTGTGTAACCTGTGGATTTTGTTTCTCTGGAGAGCCCTAGCTGATATACATTCTGTCTGCTAGGGCGATCTCCTCCACTCTCTTAGCTTCAGGTTCCATCTACATGCTGGTGACTTCTAAACTTTTGCCTTCAGCCTATTTTTCTCCATATCTACATCTTAGCCACCAACCAACACACTTACAAAGATATAGTGTAGGTACTTTAAACTCCATGTATTTGAATAAAGCTCATGATCATCTTCCCAGGAATTGGTTTCTGTTTTTGTATTGTCTTCTTTTTCACAGAAGTCCTGTGCCTCTGACCCCATACTCAGTCTCTTCAGCATTGCTCATCTGAGTTTTGAGTCTCACCCAGGACTTCTGCTACTCAATGGGTTGTTGCTCACTGGTGTTCTGGGTGCTGTGATCCTGGCATGCAGGACAGAGTCAGAAAAATGTGTGGGTTAACATGGAACTAAGAAATCCAGTTTATTCTCTCTGAATGAGATAGACCTATAAAAGACACACACAAAAAGAAAGAGACAGGAGAGAGAGAGAGAGAGAGAGAGAGAGAGAGAGAGAACCAAATAGACAGACAGACACATGCATACAGCCTGAAATAAAGAGAAAAAGAGAGGAAGAGAAAGAAAAAAACAATTTGCAAGGTACCGTACAGAAACAGAGGGTAGGAGACAGAGGCAGAGGGTGGCACACACAGGCAGATAGGGGATAAGAAGGAGAAGAAAATGAAAAGTCAGGGTAAGGTGAGCTAATACCCCCAATTTGGGTGTGCCCCCACCTCTGGAATGTGATCTCGGGGAGGGCCACCATGGCTCAGTACCCCTCCTCAAAGCAACCCCCTCATAGGTATTAATGCCTTCAGAGTCTAGGTTCCTGTTCTGGCCCAACTATTTTTCAGCTGGGTGATTTCAGCACTTAAGTTTCCTTTTCTTTGTCTGTAAAATGGGTATAATAATACTTAACTTGCAAAGTTTTTGTGAAGTGCTCAACACAGCTTAATTATTAGCTCAGAAAAATCCCAAGTTACCTCTGGCTCTCATCCCTTGCCCCTTTTGTGAAAGGGGATTTATGCTTATGTTTGGGATAAATATCATTTGCAAAACTCTGTTATTGAAAGTAAAGGAAAATTAAAAATATCATGAGTAAGCAGTTTGGGAGACCTGGATAATAAATCTCCTAGGCTTTCTCCTTTTATGTAACTGGTATTTTGAATCCTTAGACCAATATGTCTCCTAACTCTGGCCCCCGCAGCCTCTGGTGACCCCTGGGCTACTCTCTGCGTCTGTGAGTTCCAGTTTTTCAGATTCCACGTATAAGTGAGGTCACGTTATATTTTTCTCTCTGTGCCTGGCTTATTTCACATAAAATAATGTCCCCCAGGTTCTTTCATGTTGTTGTAAATGGCTGGATTTCCTCCTCCTCCTCCTCCTCCTCCTCTTTCTGTTTGAAGGCAGAATGGGAGTCCACTGTGGATATATACCACGTTTTCTTTTTCTATTCCTCCATGAGGGACTCAGGTGGATTCTGTGTTGGCTACTGTCTATAATGCTGCAGGGAACATGGCAGTGCAGATGTCTCTTGGACATTTGGATTTTGTTTCCCTTGGATATGTACCCAGTGGTGGGACCCATGGATCATATGGTTGTTCTATTTTTAGTCTTTGTGGGATGCTCCATACTGTTTTCCACAGTGGCCATCTTGATTTACATTCCCACCAACAGTGTGCAAGGATTCCCTTTTCCAAGGATTCCCTTTTCTCCACGTCCTCACCAACACTTTTTATCCTGCGTCGTGTTCATAATAGCCAACCTAATGGGTGTGAGGTGATATCTCGTGGTTTTAATTTGCATTGATTAATGATGATTGATGCCATGGTTTGGATGTGGTTTGAGTGTGCTCCACAAGGGTTCACTGTTGAAATTTAATCCCCATTGTGAGGTTTTCAAAAGGGGGAATCTTAATTTCACTATGGTGCTCTGATCACTATAACTGTAGTATATTTTGAAGTCAGATAGTATGGTCCCTCTGGCTTTGTTCTTTTTGCTCAAGATTGTTTTAGTTGTTTGGGGTCTTTTGTATTCTTTATGATTTGATTTCTATTTCTGTGAACATTGTTCTTGGAATTTTGATAGAGACTGTAGTGAATTGATGGATTACTTTGGGCTCTATGAACATTATAGCAATATTAAAATTCTTGCAACCCATGAACACAGGATATCTTTCCATTTATTTGTGTCTTCTCCCATTTCTTTCAGTGAACAGATCTTCTACTCCCTTGGTTAAATATATCCCTAAGTATTTTTTATTTTTTATAGCTTTTGTAAATGGGATTGTTCTTCTGATTTCTTTTTCAGATAGTTTGTTGTTGCCATATAGCAATGACATGGATTTTTGTATGTTGATTTTTTGTTTTGTTACTTTCCTGAATCCATTTATAAGTTCTAACAATTTATTTTTGGTGTGGAATCTTTAGGGTTTTCTGTAGATAGGATAATGTGTATTTAACTTACTATTTTTCCATTTCACTTACTTCTTTCCAAGATGTATATTTTTTCTTTCTTTCTTTTGCCTAATTATTCTGGTCAGGACTTCCAGTACTGGGTAGAATAGAAATGGCAAGAGTGGGCACTCTTGTCTTGCTCCTTGCTTGATCTTGGAGGAAAAGCCTTCACTTTCCACCTCAGTGTAAGGTTAGCTTTGGTCTTGTCGTGTGTGACCTTTATCTGTGCCTACCTTGTTTTTTTTTTTTTTTTTTTGTCGTTGTTGGTTTTTTTTTGGTTGTTGTTGTTGTTGTTTTTTTGCGGTGCTGAGGATTGAACCCAGGGCCTTGTACTTGCGAGCCAAGCACTCTCCCAACTGAGTTATATCCCCAGTCTCTGTGCCTACCTTTTTTCTGTGTAACTTTCCCTACTTGAAGGAGGCCAGAGGCCTCATTATATTGTTGTACTTTTGAATTTGCATTAAATAAAATTTCAAGAAAGAAAATAAGCCAGAACCAGTGGGATTAGAATCTATATCTGTGGGTTGAAGAATTAGCCAAGTGGAAAGGCCTCAACTGCTCGTGTTCCTCACCATCAGCAATCTACTACTAACTTCAATTTGCAGAGGTTTACAGAATTTTATGAGTTTTAAAGAAATATGTTCCTCTTAATTTAAAAATAGTAAGAAATCATATATTATTTGGCACATCCTAAAAATATAGGGGATAAAAGAAAAATCACCCATAATTCTACTCCTGTTATTTAGTTCAGTTAATAATTTGATTTGCATTGTTCTAATTATATGCATTTTTTTGGGGGTGCTGGGAATTGAATCCAGGACCTCACACATACTAAGCACATGCTCTACCACTGAACTATACCCCCAACCCACATATTTTTATCTACAAACTTGGGCCCTTAATTATCATTATTTCTTTTGGTACCAGGGATTGAACTCAGGGTCACTCCACCACTGAGCCACATCCCCAGCCCTATTTTGTATTTTACTTAGAGATAGGGTCTCACTGAGTTGCTTAGCACCTCACTTTTGCTGAGGCTGGCTTTGAACTTATGATCCTCCTGCCTCAGCCTCCCAAGCTGTGGGATTACAGGCAGGCGCCACGACGCCCAGCTTCTTAATTATTTTGAAATAATTTTGTTTTCTTTTTTTGTCACAGAAATTGCTTTATTGGGAATCACACCTATTATATTCCTGATCAGTTTCTTCCTTTTTTTCTGTGCTAGCGATTGGACCCAGTGTCTCACACATGCTATACGAGTGCTCTGTCACTGAGCTACATTCCCAACAACATGATCAAATTCAAAATAATTTTATTTTCATATACTATTTCACTCTGTAGACATATCCTCAGGTCTTCTTTCCCCTTGAATTTTTAAACCAATCAACTGTTGTTGGATACTGATAACATTTGTTTATATTCTCCTTTCTACTATAAAAGCTGCAGTGAATATCATTTTAACAAATTTTTGTACATACCCATGACTGATTGTTTAAGATACATTTCTTTTATAGCTGGAGTTCTGAACAAAATGTTTAAATTTTGTAAAGACCTTTGATATTGATTGCAAATCTTCCCCTTTCCTCCACATCTCTGAAAAGCTGTTTCAATTTTTACTCCTTTCACCCCTGTAATGTTTCTCACTCTCCTTTTTTAAAAATGCAGTTGTTGGTTCCCCTCTTTATAAATAATTCTTTTCGTTTATCGAAAATCTTTCTTTCTGATTTTCTCTCTTCTTTTTTTTTCCAATTTTCTCTCTTCTTGCCTTTGCACTCCTTCATCAATTTATATTCCTTTTATAAAAATTTCTTTAATTATAGATGGACACAATACTTTATTTCATTTATTTATTTTTATGTGGTGCTGAGAATTGAACCCACTGTCTCACACATGCTAGGCGAGCGCTCTACCACTGAGCTACACCGCCAGCCCCTATATTCCTTAAGTTTTAAGTTTTAAAATGATCACTTTTTAAGCTTCAGTTTTATTCTACCTTGAACATTGTGCTGGAAACAGTTTACTGGATCTTTATGAAAGAAAATCATGCTTACATGAAAATTGTGAAATCACTTAAAAACAATTGATATTGTTGGAAGAAGGAAAATGTTTATTAAGCACTTGAGTGTCCAATACCATGCTCAGGACCCTGGAAAATCCCTGAGAAGGGCAAGGCATGGCCCAAGGGGCCTCACATTCTTAGTTGGGGAATACAGCCAATCTCACATTGTGGTTTGCAGAATTGTGTTTCTCAATCGTTTTAGACCTATACCTACCAAAATACTTGGTTACTATCCTCTGTGCTTTACCCATCTCACTAGCCAAGAAGATTTTGACTGGTTTTCTTTTCTATAAATTACAGAATAAAATCCATTGAACATGCTCTTTCAAATGACCTGCACACCTAAGAACTTCCTGTTCTGATGTGCCTTCCTGACCCCAGTGGAGAATTACTTCCTTAGAGAACCATCCAAAGCAAAACTTCATGAAATTTACTCTAAGAAACGGGATATGGGCAGTTTCCTAGTGAGGCCTCTTTGGATGAGCCTGAGACCCCGGCTATCTCTGCCTCCTTTCCTCTTCTCTGGGCACCCCTGACCTGCCCTCTTCCAGTAGTCAGTCAGCCTGCCCCAGCTCCGCTCCTCCGCGTGCTCACACCAGCAAGCCCACTGTCACCTTCCCTTTATAATTCCCACTACTCCCTATTGCAGACATCTTGCCTAACGTTGGAGTTCTGCCTTGTACCCCAATAATTGTCTTTCTTGCTCTATCCCTCACTCTCTCAGTTCCTTAGTTTCTGCTTGTCATTCGCTTCTCATTACTGACTTGATGGCTTAACCCTTTCCTCCCTGGAGTTAGGTCTCCTAACTTCTGCTGATCCAGTATAGAGCACAGTGCCTGGCCAAACACATTGTACATAGCAAATATTTGTTGAATGGATGAGTGAATTGGAAATATTCTCTCGTTTGAATTTAAATATGTCTTGGGCATAACTGACATATATTAATATAATACTAATATGTCTTTCTTCTTTCCCTCCTGCCATGGAATTCTTATTTTTGTTTTCCAGTCATTCTGTGTCAAGTTCTATACTAAAATTTGCATGCTATTTCTAATTTTCACAACAATCTTTTAAGACATTTGTTGCCGTCTCCATTTCATGAGGAAGCTAAGGGTCCACAGGTTCATTGGTTCCTCCAAAGTCATTCCATGAATCAGGGGTGGGTTTCACGTCTTCACGGACCCACTCCAAGAATCACTAGCCCCTAGACTCATTCCTGAGGTCCAGGGACTTGCTCCTTCTGTCTTTCCCATGACCCTGATCTTATCCTGATTGTTCACCATCATCTTTGCCTGAATCCCAGTTGTAACAGATGGAGTCATGAGGGAAGAAAAAGGCTGAGAGGTCTTGACAAGGACTTTTACCTGAGAGACTGAAGACAAGAACTGAGGGAAGTGGAAGAGCCAAAGGTTTGTCCACAGTTTCAAACTGAGAGAGTGAAAGAGTGATGTTTTCACCCAAAGAAATGGGTAGTGGGGAAATCTTGCTCCTGGATTGTTAAATCAGGCTTGAATTTCAGTGACTATTCACAGGGTAACTGTTCTGGTTTGATATGAGGTGTTCCCCACGAGCTCTTGTGTTTTCAGAGGACTATTTAGAGGTAAAATTATTAAATTGAAAGCTGTAACTTGATCAGTCCATCCTGTATCCTGATCAGTTAGTCCTGAATGGACTAACTGGGGTACCTGTAGGCAGGTGGGTATGGCTGGAGGGGGGAGGTCACTGGGTAGGTCACTGGGGGTGTGCCCTGGAAGGGTGCATCTTCCTTGTGGCCCCTTCCCATTTCTTTCTTTGCTTCCTTGCTGCCATGAGGGGAGCAGCTCCCTCTGCCATGCCTTTCTCCTCGTCATGTTCTGCCTCAACTTGGGCCCACCCAGAGCAATGGAGTCAGCTGCATATAGACTGAGACCTCTGATGCCATAAGTCGAAATAATCTTTTTCTCCTTTAAGTTGTTCTTGTTGGTTATTTAATCACAGTGATGAAAAACTGACTAAAACAAAAGCCATGGATGAATCTCTTAGCTTCTCCGAGCCTCAGTTTCCCCTTCTTGTCCCTGAGCATAGTCTTACCTGACTCCCATGCTTGTCAGTTTGCTGGTCAAATGATGCAGTACACGTGATGTGCTTTGTGAGGCACAAACCACATACACAGGTCAACTATCGTCAGTATTGTCAGATGTGTGATTACTGGAGTCAGATTGTAAATGGCGATGCCACTTTCTTGAATCGAGTATATCTGTGTCAAGGCCAGCAAACCATGATCCATGGGCCAGCTCTAGTCTGCCTCTGATTTATACAGCTGGTGAGTAAAGAAAGCTTCTTACTTTTTAATATGGTTGAGAAAAACTAAAGAAAAATGTTTATGACCTATGAAAATTACATGAAATTTAAATTTCATTGTCTATAAATAAAGTGTACTGGAACATCGCCAAAGCCATTTATTTATATATCATCCACGTCTGCTTCATACTGCCGCAGCAGAACTGAGTAGTTGTGACAGACTGGATACACATAAAACCTAAGATATTTACTATCTGGTTCTGTAAGAAGAGGATGCCACTGTGTTTCCTTCCTTCTTACCTGTTGAAACTCCCAGAGAGGAAAGAAAGTTGAAGGAAATCTGAAACATTGTTAAACCAAGATTTCTCTTGCTTGATAATAAAGGTAAAATGAAGATGTGTTTGTCTTTTTGCCTATTTTTTTGATGCTTTAAAAATGAATCTTCACTAATAAAATATTTCAAAGAATGAATATTTATTCAGTGTTGGAACATTATTTTAACATTAAAAGGCAGTTAAGGGTAAAATGCTCCCTACCTCAAACCACCCTTGCCACAGCTGTTCCAAAACACGTCTTCATTTTGATTGGTGCTTCCTTCTACTCTTGGCATCCATATTTCATAATTATGATATGGATCATTATTATGATCTACATAAAATTTTATAGTTGATGTAGTCCTTCCCAGTTGGCTGTCATAAATATTACTTGATTATCACTTTTATTATTCCAAGTGGATATGCTGTCATAGCATGGGACAGTTCACAAGCTGCCTGTGTTTCAGAAATACTTCTTGTTCTTGCCTTTGATTGGATTCTTGCATCTTCAACTGTGACTGCAGATTCTTCTTTGTCTTTGGAGCCAGAGCCAGGCCACCCTGGTTGCCCCACTGCCCTCTTATCTTCTGCTCTCTGACATTGATCCAAGTGCAGCATTATCATTGAGCTCAAAAACTGAGAAAGATAAGAAATAAGACTAAAGGAAAAACGTCAGAGAAAAAAGTGAATGTGATATTTTAAAGGTGATTTCCTCTCTCTTTCCCTAGACTCCTCAATCCCAAAGGAGTCATTAATAATAGGAAAACTATTTAGCAAGCAAAAATCTCTGTTCATTTAATAATGACTGAAGGGTTATTTGTTTGCTGTTGCATTTCTAAATAAGAAGGCATAAAAATAAGACCCTTATTGTTATTATGTTAATATTGTTGACATATTATATTTCATTCCCCAAATCCCTTCAATGTGCCAAGTTAACTTATGAAATACAAGTAAAAGACAGCTAGTAACATTTTATTCTCTTATTTTTCCTAGTGAGAAGCTGGATGGAGAAACTAAAAGATAAGGTAAGAAAAATCTCTTCTTTCTTTGGACTTATCTTGAAGGGCACAAGGTTTTGTGAAACAAAACCTTTCAGAGCTTCCTTATTTGATTCCAAAGATACAGGGTCTCCTCCAGGTGCCCAGCAGGAAAGATCCTGCCTTAAGTTTCCTTCCTATAGAACACAGGAGACACGTTAGTCTTTGAAGTACCAAGTATTCATTCTTAAAAGGGTATAAGAATGTACTATAGTTTGTATATTCAGCTGAATAATATTCTTGACATATCCAGGTGGAGTTTATTCTAGGGAGTTTCAGCAGTGTAATCCAATTCAGTTTGCCCTTTATTGTCCCAGTGTGATGTGACAAGAATCTAGTCTACGTGCGTAGTTTATTATAGTGCTGCTTCTCATCAAGGGTTAATGAGCTGACCTGTCTGGATGGCCAACTATGGAAAAATACTTTCCTATCTTGTCTCAATTCTGCCTACATGGAGATTGACACTATTAACTTCTTTTCAGGTTCATATTTTCATTTTCTTTTGATTTTCATCCCTCTCCAAGTTTTCACTTTTGATTATTTCTTAATTTTAAACTGGAATTGCTCATAAAAATATTGATGAACTCTTGAATTCCTTGGTGTAGCCTCTGTCAGATTCTATTTTCATAGCCTAGCTCAGACTTAACTGGGGTTTCAGTTAAATGGAAATCTTTACGATATCAGATATCGAGTTACCTCCCGTTCTCTAGTCTCAATATATTTTTATTTGTGTCCTTCCATATATTTTTTATTCTTTGTATCATTTCCCCATATTTAAATTACTAGTATTTATTTTGCTATACTCAATGTTAAAGGAGAAAACATTAAAGGAGACAAAAAGATTCAGTTGCAATTAAAATTATATAACTATTTTAATTCTCACTATTATGTTTCTGTTTTTTAGTAAAATTTACATATATGTAGCTTTTGAGGTGAGACTGTTTTGGTTTGTTTATGTTAAAAATGATGTTGAAAACTTTAAGACTGATGAGGTCAGGGGAGATCATTTTGGTATTTGTAATGAATCCAATTTTTCGAAGAAGTTATAGTCAGATAGATTGAGCATGATTTGGGTGAAGAAAAATTTAAAAGTGTAGAATTGAATATATTTATGTTGATAGCACTTCTTGTTATTGTTCAGGGGGAAATATGATTCAAAGAATATTAATCAGGCTAGGAATCCAAATACCATTGTTTCTATAGAAAATATCCCTCTGAGCTACAAAAAAGGACAAAAATCAACTTAAGAAATTAATTTTGATTGGGTGCAGTGGTGCATGACTGTAATCCCAGCTCCTCGGAAGGCTGAGGCAGGAGGATTATAAGTTCAAAGCCAGCCTCAGCAACTTAGTGAGGCTCTAAGGGATTTAGCAAGACCCTGTCTCAAAATAAAAAATAAAAAATAAATTTAAAAAGGGGCTGGGGATGTGGCTCAGTGTTAAGTACCCCTCCTGGATTCAATCCCTGGTAAAAAAACAAAACAAAACAAAACAAAAAACCCCCCCAAAAAACAAAAAACAAACTAACAAACAAAACAAAACAAAACAAAAACAAAACAAAACAAAACAAAACCCCCCAAATTAATTTTGCAATGTAACCCACTTTGGAATTTGATATTGCAAAATTTATTACTTCCGTGTGTGTGTGTGTGTGTGTGTGTGTGTGTGTATTTACCACTGCCTTTAAAAATCTTCGCAACTTTTTCTATTTTCTCTTCCTATGAACCCTTCATTTTTATCTTGACTCAAAAGACTGGAACTTTCTTCCTGACCCTTTTCATCAAGATAAACAATTTTATGTGTGGCCCCTTGTTTTCTGGCTTATTTTGAAGTTTTGCCAGCTCTCTCTTCAATTTCTTCCCTATCATTCAATTTAAAAAATTGGAAGAAGAAAATTTAAGACTTCAGCAATGGTGGTCATATTTAATGTCTTTGTCTTTGTCTTTTTATTTCTTCTTAGAGGGACTTATTCTGATCTTCCCCAAATCCCTCTTTCCTCCATGCTTGAAATATTACTTGCTTACCTGATGTGTCCACTCGGATACGTATACACAAGGTATACATCTCCTTCCTCCCTCCTTCATCTACCATCTACAAAAGTCTTGTTAGTCATCATCTTCAGAATTTGAGAGCATAACTATTGTCTCTTTAATGAAATTCTCAGAATCCCTTAGACGTGAATTTTAAACTACATATTTAACTTGGCTCTTCAGCCAAGCCAGGACATCCTCTTGGTTTAGTTTTATTAATTGTTTCCATATTGGTTCTCTATTAGTTCACTGGGTTCTAGAAAGGGTGGTGTTTTCAAAAGTTCTGAATTGCCCCTTTTGTTGTTGTTGTTGAGTTTTTTTCCATATTAGTTAGGACTTAGATCAGCTATGAGTGAGGACAACCCCCAAGGACAGTAACTTAGGCAAGACAGAAGTTTCTTGCTCATTAATTAATCTGGAGGTAACAGTCAAAGGTTAATTTGGATTGACATAGCGACAGGGACTCAAGCTGCTCCTATCTGATGCTCCACCGTTTATGACCTTCCTTTCCAAGGTCACCTTATGTTCTTGGGTGGCAGTTCCAATTTGGCTATGTATATACTCTAGCTAGAAATAAAGAGGAAAAAGGGGAGGCTAACAATGCTTCTCTCTTCTTAAGAGGACAAATAAAGGCACTCTGTCATTCTTAAAGGGTCCCCCCTTTAAAATTTCTATTATTTATTAAAGTTTTTACATTAAATAAACATGCTTATTTTAGAAATTTTAAGAGAAGTAGAAAAACAAGAAGGAAAGTAAAAGAAAATATTGCTTAAAGATGATCACTATTAACATTTTGGTATATTTGTCCATTTTTAAATGCATGTGTATGTATACTCTTTTTACAGCATGCTGCACATACGGTTCCTAACCCTTATATTTTTTTACTTGCAGCGAATTCACTGTACATATCCCATGCAATCACGTATTCATGACTACGTCGTTAGTGGCAGATGTGCTGTATTGCACAGGGAGAATGAGCCTTGGTGGATGTAACCAGTCTCAATAGGAAACACTGACAATGCAGTAAATGCTCTATTTTTCAGCATTTCAGGAAAATAGAGCCTTATGGTTACTAATTTGTGTGTGAGCACTGAGAGCCAGAATTCAATGAGCAATGCTTGAGTCTAAACTCACCCAGAACATACTTCAGTCTTTCTTCAGTGGATCTGGAACATTCTAGAATGTACAAATAAGCATTCTTCTCTTTAGAAGAGTTGCTTCTATACAAGGCTATCCAAAACCAGAACAAAACAGTAGCCCCAGTGCTTCTGATGTTGAGAGGAAAACCCTAACCCAGTTCCGACACTCCACCCAAAATGTCCCTTGATGATAGAAAGAAGTGGTTGACATTTATTTGTGTATGAGGTTAAAAACATCTGCATGGGACTCGAGGCCAACCATTCTAATGTCTTTGTTTCTTTATTTTATCTGAGAATGCCAGCAATGTCTTGTCCCAATGGAATTCTGTTCCCTTCTAAAAGAACAAGTCTTGGAATTTTCCCATGCCATGAACATATCTTCCTGGTGAAGTTTATCACCTGGCCATACCAAACTTCATGGAATGTGAGGAACAGTAATCTTTATTTTGTACCCAGTCCCAAATTGGAAGCTTTGTAGCCCTAGGAAAAGAAAAATGGACACTGAGGGACAATAACCTTCAATAACCTTAACCTTCCTGGTTAAATGTCCAAGTTAATGATGCTTGTTAGGCAAATCTTACCTTGGCTACCTATTGATGTATCTTTTCAACATCTAAATTGCTTCTCAAAACTGAAGATACAGTATCTATTTAAATTACCAGCCCTGCTATTAATGTCACCAAGACCATTCTGTTTCTTCTAGCTTCTGAAAGGCTTTCAGAAGATGAACAGCCCAGATGAGACTTCATTGCAGTGATTCTCATGTGTGATCCAGACCAGTGGCATCAGCATGGTCTGGGAGCTTGTTTTATATGCAAATTCTCAGACCCACCCTAGACCCACTGAGGCAGAAATCTTGGGAATAGGGCCCAACCAAGAGTCTGTGTTTTAGCAGGTTTGATAGGTGACATCGCAGCATGCTCAAGTTGGAGAACCACAGTTGCATCAAAATCCCAAAGCCACTGTCCCAATCTAGCAGGCCAGAAGCAGTGCCATGTATGGTCTGGGTTTCTTAGAGCTTTTTTGACAATGAAAATTCCTCAACAAATCTATTTTCCTGAGAAGGAAGGATACCTTTCTCATAAACTTCAAATAAGAAACCAAAAAATCCCAAAGCCAAATAAATAAGAACAAGTTTATCTAGTCATATTTTGACCTATCATCTATTAAAAAATTTTAAACTTTATTTGGAAATAATTGAAAATTTATAGGCAAGATACAAGCATAAGAATAATACAAAGAACATCCCTACCATCTTTTACTTAGGTGTACCTATTGTTAATATTTTGTCTCATTTGATGGTTCACCTGCTGGTACCCTTACCCTTTTTGTGAACTGATTTACACTATGTATCTCAGTGTGTAGTTCCTAAGAGTAGGAATATTTTGTTAGCCAATCTTAGTACAATTATTAGCTTCATTCCATTTATCAGTGATGTAGTACTTTTTGTTATCTGGCATCCCCATTTCAGTGGACCCTCAATATCTGTATGAAAACATTTTTTCTCCCCTAGTACAAGATCTAGAATTACCTAACATGTTTCATTGCCTGTATTTCCTTAGTTTTCTTTAATTGTAGACATATTTTGTCTTCCATGATTCTGGTATTTTAAAAGAATCAACCTTTTAAAAAAATAGAATATTCTTCATTTTCGGTTTGTTGGATATTTCCTAGTGATTAAGATCAGGTGGTGCATTCCACCTGGAACAATCCATTGGCAGAATTGTGTCCCTCTCAGGGTATTGTTTCTGGAGTCATGTACGCATCCAACAATTTCGAACAAATACTCATACTAGTCAGAATTTGTAACTTAAAACGTGTATATGCCATCTTATTTATCTTCATTTTTTAAGAAATCAAGTCACAGGCAATTCTAGAAGAGTTTCCTTTTAGTCAGTTTTCAAAGAATGTTTGAATTATATTTGAAGACAACAGATTGCTTTGCTTCCATCTTGTAATTTACTTGTCATTTGAAAGCAAGGCAGATGTTAACAGGAAAAAAAAATCAAATAAAGGAAGGAGGTACAAAAAGGAGAGATGGAACTGAATTCTTGTGAAATCTGCATGATCTTTATCTCTAGAAACAGGAAGTCTAAATGTGTCAATAAGAAACATGGAGTGGCGTATTTTGGAGTGTCCATGTTGGTGGGGTCAGGCTAAGTTCCATAGCTGGAGGAGACCCATGTGGAGGTTGCTCAAGTTGACTTCCCAGAAGTCTGAATATCATTCTCTGAATTTATAGCTCTGAAAAGTCTAATCAACTGGGTTTCTCACATTTCTGGTGCGAGCACCCCAATTTTTCTTTCATTCAATGTTTTCCTACATGGAAAATTACAGAGTGTTTTAAATAAGCCTTAAGCAGATCTGGAAGAATTTTAGAAAAAGTTGGGGCTTCCACAAAGCATGCTAATTTGTTAAAAAATGACTGGGCTTTGTTTCTTGAGGAAAGATACTTAGTATGCTGATGAAAAATTGCTATTGTTCTCAAATTAACAGAAAAATTTCCATATTTTATCCTAACTTAAAACTCTGAAAGGCAGAACCAGTGAGAGAGTTGTCTGAGCACAAGAAGAGGGTGCTCATCTACCTTAAATTCACAGCTAGAAATGTTAGGGAAGTGCCCCAAACTGCACAGTCCGGTCCTTTTTGGAAAATTTCATTCTGTACCTTTCTCTGTTTTGGGCTTATACTGAAAGATAATAAAAATAGTTTGTGCTATGTTAAAAATTTAAGAAATAGTCAAATAAGTGAACAGATCCCCCTCCTCCAACTTATCTAAAGAACTTAATTCAGTTTAAAACATTTTTAGTTATGTCTTTTGTCAGGATAGGCTTCTAGGGAGGCAAACCCACATCTGTGTTTTCCTGTGAAAGGGCTCTAGGTTGTACATACCCTTAGCCCAATGGGTGTTTTATTGGCCAACGTGCAGGGATCCTATGTAGTATGATGGATGAGCTTGCCCCGAGTGTGGGTGAGTCCTGAGCTATTTACTTAAGCCCAGGGATATGTGTGGATCTCACTGTTTTTTTAGAACTAAAGTATCTGGAGTGACTCTGGGTGGTCTTGAGAACATGCATAGGTTTGATACCTCCAGGATCTGTTGAAGGTGCCAATGCTGTTGGCAGGGATCTTTGTGCCCTTTCTGCCACTGCCTTTCTCTGGGGCTGGGAATACTCAGATTTCTCTCTCCACCCTCAGCATCACTCTTGTGCATGGGGCAGATTATCCCATTCCTAGAAATGAACTCACCCCTCTTATGTATGTGTTTTCTCCTCCTTGTCTTTTCTACCTTTTCTGCAACAGCTAACACCCCTCCTTTCCTTGGCAGGCCCTTTTCTTCCCTCTTGATTCCAACCACTCTCATATTCTGCTCACTTATAAGCACTCTGAGCTTCTTCCCTTTCTTGCTGTAGTGAGAGAGAGAGAGAAAGAGAGAGAGAAAGAGGAGAAAGAGAATACCATTGCTGCCAAGGACCTGCTTTTACCCTCCAAGGAAACAGTGTTCCAGAGGACACTTCAACCCCCTTGAAGCTCAACTCAGGCTATTTCCAATTTATAGCACTTTAATAGTCCTGGCATTCTCAGAAGCTCCCTTCATCCATCTTTAATACAAATTATATTTCTGTCATTGATGTTGACAAATGTGCATAAGCAAGTGGCTGGAGGGGCCACTAGATCTGGCTGATTTATTTCAATACTTAACTTCTAAGTATTTGAAATATCTAAAAAATAGTCATACCTCTCTCTGCTGCCTTCTCCCTAAAAAGCAACTTCTTTATAGATTCTGTTTTATTTGCTAACAAAGCAGATTGGAGATTCAAAGTCTCTAAAATCCTGCTGCCATCAGCAGAAATGAGGAACGCAGGGCGGTGGTCTGTTTAGCATCCTGACGTGTGTTTCCTTTTCTTTGCAGGCTGGCTACATGTCTGGGATGCTGGTGCCTGTAGGGGTGGGGATAGCTGGCGCCTTGTTCATCTTGGGGGCACTCTACAGCATTAAGGTTATGAATCGCCGAAGGAGAAATGGCTTCAAAAGGCATAAAAGAAAGGTATGGAACCAACGAGAGCAAAACCTAATCAGTTTCAGAACATTCTTTGCTTATCTAATTTGCTTAATAAAGCACACGGGGTTTAATGGTGCACGAACAGTGTCGACGTGCCCAGTGGTTTGGATTAGCTGCTGCAGCTGCTGCCTTGCTTCATTGGTTAGTGTGTCTTTTAAAGGGGGCCTGTTTCTCAGCTTTGTTCTGCCGCAGAAAGAGTTTAATGCCTTTCTGTTTTCTTTCTCTAGCAGAGAGAATTCAACAGCATGCAAGATCGAGTAATGCTCTTAGCTGACAGCTCCGAAGATGAATTTTGAATTGGACTTGGTTTTAATTGGAACATTCAATGATGTTGTTATTTTATTTTTATTTGTGGCAAAAAGAAAAAAGAAAAAAGAAGAAAAGAAGAAGATGGAAAAGAACAACTTCCTGTCATATTGCTGCTGTCAGGCCGTCAGTTCTAGTATCTGCTGGGTGGTAGATTTTTCTTGTACTGAGCAGAAAAGGCATGCTGTAAACTAAATGTAACACACAGTGTTGGTTATTCTGTAGTGAACTTCCTATAACCATGGGCTGCAATTTATAAATACACAGCATACATGTTGTTCAGTAGGAATAGCTGGATTAGGTAGGGTAAATATTTTGTATTTTTCCACTGTCTTTTCCTTGACTTGAATTACCTGCATTAAGTGTAATGATTGTAGCCACCAAGGCATGCTTGACTTTGAAATCAAAATCTTAACACAGAATAACTTCTCATAATCACACTCTACCTATTTGAGATCGTAGGCTTGGGGGTTATGGTACATCTTGCATTTGCATCCAAACCAGCATCAGCTGAGAATGAATAATTTTTTGTCAAGATCTCAGCACATTAGGAGTACATGTAGATTTGTATGTATCTAGCTTTGTATACTTCAGTCTCTTAGTTTTATTGTTCTCATCCTCTGTTTTATTCTCATTCTTGGCAAAGAAAAAAAAATGCACCAGAAGTAATACATTAAATTGACTTTTAATGTATGTTTGCTCTCTTACATAGTGTCGTTAATCAAAGAAAGTCTTACATGTTTATCATTATGAGGTATTCTTTTTGTGTGCTATTTGACTTTGCCAAAAAGAAATGAGGAAGAAATCTCTGCCATTTGGTTCTGTGCTTGCATGACTGCTACTATGAATAATTCAGAGCAGTTCTTTTCCGTGTCTGTGGTTTTGGCCATGGAAGGAGTAGACTACCATTGGTACTATTTTTTTTTCTTTCTTTCTTTCTTTTTTTTTTTTTTTTTAAGAAGAAAGACATTCTGTGGTAGAAGCAGGCCCAGCAGCCACAGCCCTGGTACACAATGGAACTCATGAGAAACCAGCCTTTCTCAGGGCATCTCACCATGGGGATGATGAACCAACTGCATTAGATCATTTCTCATTTACTTTGGAATATGATTCCCTACCCTATACCAAAGTAGGTATTTAAGTTACCTATTTGTATTTGGGCATTTGGGACTTGTAGTTAGTTGAGTTTGGGGGTAGAGATTGATTCATTTCCACAGAAGAATAAAGGTTAGTAACAATAATGTTACTATGGAGAACTTGGTCGTATTTCATGGAGCCTCTTCTGTGTCAAGCTAGTTACAGGCATTCCTTATAACTACTGTTTTCGTTTTTCCATTTGACCAAAGATGGAACTGAAGCAGAGAAGTAAACCAGTTATCCAAAGTTATATCCAGGAAGAATCAGCATGAGAACCTTCTTGGACTCAAAACCGTATTACCTGCCTTCAGTTCAGTGCCGTTTCCACATTCTTTAGAGCGAACAGTGACATTGCAGTGTCCTTCTTTAAAACCAAGAGTATAAGGAGGTAGCTGCTTGGTGAAGAAGCATTTGTGTTCTGTCTTTGTTAAATGAATGATGAATGATGCCTTACCTATTTCTCTTTTACACAAATTCTTTCCTCCCACGTGAATTTAAGTATCAGCTCTAAGGAACTAATTGCAAAAATTTCCTAGAATTCATTCTTGAATAATGACTGGCTCACAAGAAGGGCTTCATTCAGTAATTTCAACTTTTTGTTGAAATTTTGTTGAAATACCTCTTTTTGTCAAGAGAGGTAAGCTAATTTTTGAAACTGAAAAGAAAAATGAAAAGTTCTGTAGAAACAAATGGAAGTTAGCCATCCACAGAGAAGCTAAAGGTTGGATTTTAAAAAATCTCTTTCAGAACCATGACACTTAAAAGTGATTTGTAATTTAACGAGCAGAGCCATCCTGATGTTGCAGAAGGGATCTTGCCTCTTTCTGAAAGCAACTTCTTATTGTGTTTCTCAGGCTGAGTAAGTAGGTATGGGGTGGCATTGCTGTCTGTACTCTTATTTATACCAAATATGCAAAAGGTTTACTTAATTCAGCAACACACAGGTGACAGTGATGGTCACTAGTGTCTGGGACTACTCAGTCTGTAGCCTTAACTTGTTGAATGTTCACACTCTAGTATAATAAAGTCACAAATAACTGACAGTTTGTTTTTCCATGAGGATGACATGCATGTGAGGTTAGGCAGAAGCAGAAGTGTCTCTGCAGCTCCTTTTGGGACACCCAACTATTAAAATAAGAGCTGACTTATATCATAGTAGATTTCTGTACCAACCAGTTTAAACATCTGGATAAAGGAAAGGTGGTACAGGGCTGGGGATATAGCTCAGTTGGTAGAGTGATTGCTTTGCATGCACAAGGCCCTGGGTTCAATCCCCAGCACCACAAAAAAATAAAAAATAAAAAAATGAAGAAAAGGTGGTACATATATACAATAAACTATGATTCAGTCTTAAAGAAAGGAATACTGTTGTTGTAACCACATGGATGACCTTAGAGAACAGCATGCTGGATAAAATATGCTAGTCACAGAGGGGCAAATACTGCATGAGTCCACTTATGTGACATATCTAAAATAGTCAAACTCATAGAAGCAGAGGGAGAGCAGTGGTTGCCAGGAACTGGGGGAGGGAAAAATGGGGAGGGGTTGGTCACTTGGCATAAAGTTTAAATTGTGAAAATAAATAGCTTCTAGAGACCTGCTGTACAATATAGCGCCTGTAGTTAACAATACTGTGTTGTGCACTCAAGATTTTAAGAGGCAGATCTCACATTAAGCATTTTTACCATAAGAAAAGAGAGACAGGGGAGAGAAGGATCCTGTGGGAAGAGACCTTCCCTTAGTCACACTGTCCAATACATAACACTTGTCATAGTGGAGGAAGGAAAACCAAAGTCAAGAGTAAAGATGGAAGCTACTGGAAAAAGAATAGAGGCTGGTGTGAAGAGAAAAGTGTTTCTCCCTTACCTCTGATGTTTTTTTCTATAATCAAAGACAATATTATTCTTTTAAACATCTTTAATATTTTCCTCTTCTGTAAGCTGTTTCTTTCAGTAGCTGCTGGCTTAATTTATATGCAATATTTGGTGTTAATTAGTATCCCAGGGTAACGGAGTCCCTGAGCAATGCCTTTGTCTTGGCTGCAGCTCAAATGTAGTTTTCCAGAAATACACTCTTTAAAGTACCTGCATCTCTTATATGGGGTAAAAAACGTGAAGAAAAAATAAGCAAAGTTTTAGAAAAAATTTGAAGGTGTTGTGCATTGTCTTGTGGCATAGTCAACCAAAATTGATTTTTCATCTCATCATTTTATTTTTATGTGCTCTGGGGATGGAACCCAAGGGCCTTGTACATGCTAGACAGGTGTAGACCACTGAGTTACATCCCCAGCCCTCATATATATTTTTAAAGGCTTTGACTTAAAATTTAAAATGCTATGGAGATGAAAGCAATACAAAACAATACAATGCACTCTGAATGCCTAGTGCTCCCTGTCTCTCTGCACAGATATCTCCTTCCTGTGGACGTTTAAACAAGACACCTTCTTTGGAATCACATCCATAACTTGGGGGAGAATCCAAGCATCCACAGATGGATGTGGATGTGAATAATCAATACTCCTACTATCTGCCAAAAACAAAACCAAAAACAGATTTTGGAAACAAGATATGTTATTTGGCTTGAGCTTAAAGCTATGTGGCCTTTTGGTAAGACAGGCTTTGTTGTGAGCACAGAGACACCTGAAGAGGCAGGATTACAGCTGAAGAAGGGGTCTGTCCTTCTTAGGTTATGTGAGATTTAAGTGACAAGGAAAGGTGTATGAGTAAGAGAAGATGGAAGATATAAATATGGCTCAGAGACATGAGACTGTGCTTGGGGAGGCTGAAGTTCTGAATGGACCCACGTTTAGAAAAACGATAAGCAAGGAGAAGAATGCAAATGAGGAAGATCATTAGCAGGGAAAGGAACCATAAAGCTGCACAAATCTATTTTTGCTTCCATCCTTTCCATCAAAGAAAATTACCTTACAACTGGGTGGAATGAGTCTGGTTGGGAAGAAATTGGAGTCCAAGATAAATGAGGAGATGAAAGGTGTGTGGTCGCTTCAAATGAGCTTAAGCTCAGTTAATATCTTCCTTAATTACACAGACTTCAAACGACTGAATATAAACTTCAAGGAATAGGAAATAATTGAAAACAAAACAATGTTATTGACTTAATAAAAGCCCCATATTTGCACATTTAGCACCCCCCTAAGACACACACCTCTTTTTTGGAGTAGCTATTAGACTGATAAGGTGGGAACAGACTAAGAATAGACATCTAACTACGTTGCTTTGATAATTATAAATTTAGGCAGTCAACATTGGCTAGAAACCTAATCCTGTTGCTTAATTTCTGCATGCAGACCACAACAACAACAACAACAACAACAACAAACAACAACATCACCGTTTGTTTTGTAAGCTGCTGTTACATAATTTGACTGGGAATATGATACTTGGAGCCATAGGTATATGAAAATCCCTATTAATTAACCCAAGTTTCTATTATGTGTATATAGGATAAAGAGAGAAAGAAAAAAAGAAAAGAAGGGAGGCCAGAGGAATGGAGGAGCAACGGGGAGGGGAGAAATGTCCCCTATGAAATAGCAGCAAATGTACAAAGAAACAAATCACCTCTTCCCTTGTTTGAGTTTTCTTAAAAGCCCAGGCAAATATTGGTGCAAAGTCTCAGAACTTCCACTGAGTAAAGCAAAGATCCTACTTTTCCTTCTTGAAAAGCAACAGGAGCAGTAATACAAATGATAACCACTAATACCTTGTAACGCAGAGTGCAAATTCTCACCACACCTAAGACGGCCGTCTCCAGACCCTGAGATTCAAGACAGTTGTTGAAAGGTGGAACCTTTTGTGGGGAGAGGATGGAGGAATGGAGAGGAGTAGAAACAGAAGAATTGTCTGTCAGGGAGAAGTGCTATCTTGTTGTACTCCTCAAAGTTCATAGGTAGAAAAACAGCGCAAGCAAAATGACAAGGGAGGTGCCCACTTGGGTTATTTTATTACCTGGAAGGTGGAGAGGCCATCTCTTCTGGTCTCAAAGGAGTAAACCTCATATTGGGTAAAAAATTTAGTTTTTTTAAAAAAGTAAACAGTGCCCTGTACATCTCAATATTTTCTCCCTAATTAGCAGTCAGATAAAAGAAGGAACCAAAACATTTGAAATGTGTCTTCTATTTTAGGTCTCCCAGTGTGGTCGTTGGGTAGTGTCAGACTTCTTCATGTCTGGACAGACTAAAATATAATCTCAGGCAAGTGTAAGAACAGCATTCCAAGAAGAAATTTTGATACAGAACCTTCAATGATTATTTCCCCGTATTTCCTTCTTTATGTAAAAGAAAAAGGAAAGGAGGGAGAATTACAAATAGTTTTGTAATTGAACCAATAAAATCCAACAGATCTAGGATTTGGGAGTATTGCTTAGTGGTAGAGTGTTTGGCCACCATGCATGAGGTTGTGGGTTCTAACCCTAGAACTG
>JAJEJO010000579.1:577991-589145 GCA_020662805.1 Glaucomys volans | reverse complement strand
TCCTCTGAGGTCCTGCCTGGTGCTCCTCCTCTGAGCTCCTGCCTAGTGTTCCTCCTCTGAGGTCCTGCCTGGTGCTCCTCCTCTGAGCTCCTGCCTAGTGTTCCTCCTCTGAGGTCCTGCCTGGTGCTCCTCCTCTGAGCTCCTGCCTGGTGTTCCTCCTCTGAGGTCCTGCCTGGTGTTCCTCCTCTGAGGTCCTGCTTGGTGTTCCTCCTCTGAGGTCCTGCCTGGTGTTCCTCCTCTGAGGTCCTGCCTGGTGCTCCTCCTCTGAGGTCCTGCCTGGGGCTCCAGTTCTGAGTCCCAGGTCCCAGGCCTCCTGCTCCTCCTCCAACATTCTGCAGATATTTGCTATCAGGTGTGTGTGGGGAGGGAGGAGTCCTGCCTTCATTGACGAAGACCCTGCCTCTCTCTCTGCAGCCCGTTGTATCACCTGCCCTCACTTTAGTGTACTTCTCTACCCACAACCCCAAATAAACAAGAAACAAACAAAATCCCCCCAAACAAAACTCCACTTCTGCAAGTTCACTGTACAGGATGGTGCACTCAGGATGTCAAGGGAAACGAGTTGCTATTCACAGGGCATCTCCTGGGAAGATGGTCTTCCTGTATGTCCTGCCACACCTGGCTACCAGCCTCAGGGAGCCAGTGTCCTCTGCTCCAGTGGTTCCACTCCTTGGCCTATCCCCTCTTGTCCCTGCCGTTAGGTATCTCCATATCTCTCCTGCTACTGCCTTGGTGGTCCTGGAGCAGTTTAGTTCTGATATCCAGTTCTTGTCTTCCAGTGTGAGCATCTTCCATTACATCCAAATTCTCCTTTAAAAGTTGTAGGAGAATAAAAATTTTAAATGGTTGTGGGCAGCGGCACATGACTGTCATCCCAACAACTTGGGAAGCTGAGGCAGGAGGATGGCAAGTTCCAGGCCAGCCTCAGCAACTTCACAAGACCCTGTATCAAAATAAAAAATGTTTTTAAAAAGGCTTGGGATGTGACTCAGTGGTAGGGGGGTTTCGTTCCCCCCCCCCCAAAAAAAGGCGATTTTTCTTAGAAACTTGGAAATTTCTTAGAACTTTCTTAGAACTTGGAATTCAAGTTCCAACTAAGGGATCCAATTCACTCATTAGTTTCACTTTCCACATAACATATCATCACAGACTTAATGGCTTAAAACCACACAACCTATCCCTACCATTTTCTGTGGGCTAGGAGACCAGATAGGAAGCTGGGTCCTCTCTGGGCCTCAGCATGCTGAGGCCAAAAGCCAGCTAGAGTCCTGATTTCTTCTCGGCCACAGGACCCTCTTCCGAGGTTGGTCAGGTTGTTGACGGGTTTGGTTCTTGCACGCTGCGGGACTGAGGTGCTGGGCTCCCAGGAGTTCTGCTTGCCATCACAGGGACTGGTGTCTGCCTCATGATGCCAGCATTGCCATTTGTCTCTTCTAAGAGCTCAACTTATTAGGCCTGCGTCACTGAGTGAGGCTGGGAGTCAGAGGTGTGCTGGGGCCAGCTCCAACTGGCTCTTGGGGCTGATCGCTAAATCCTTAGGAATTTTGTGAGCCAGTTATTAATTATAAATATTACTGAAACTTAAATGATATAAGCTTACAATTAAATAGTCTATTAAAAATGCAGATAATGAATTCCTAAAGCCTTCATTTTTCTTCTCTACACTGCTGTCATCTGTATTCTTGGCTTGCTCAAATCGGCTGCTTCTGACAGTGGAAATAGGAAGTGTGCTGCTCTGTCCCAGCCCCATGCTTAGCAGCTCCATGCGGTGCTGTGAATGGCTGCAATGGCAGAATCTGCACCACGGGAACTGGTGTGTGCGAATCAGTCCTGGCTGTAGTTGCTGACTGGCTGGACTTAGCCAGGTGATGCGAGCAGGCATGATGCAGACTTCAGCTCAAGTGGGTGGTGCCTCAGCCTCTATCTAACAGCACAAGCACCCAGAAAGCCCTGGAGGCATAGCCTGGGTGGCAAATGCCTGCAACCTTGCCTCCCTGGCTCCAGTGCTTTGCCTTCCACCAGGAAGGGAGCAAGATCTTTGCTGAGTCAGACCACAATCAGGCCTTTATTTATGGCCTAATTTTGTATCACTGTTGTTTATGGTAGAGTTATAAAAACAGTGGATTTTGCAAGAAATAGCAAGTCATACTGAAGTTATAAAATGAAAGGAAAATAAGTATTTTAGCTTAAAATGTTATTTCAAAACAAAAATTTTATTGAGAATTTTTATGTTAACTCTGAAGGAGTAGCATGAATTTTAGTAAGATAACATAAATTAGCTGGGTGTGGTGCCATACATCTATAATCCCAGTGGCTTGGGAGGCTGAGGCAGGAGGATCTCAGATTCAAAGCCAACCTCAACAACTTAGTGAGCAACCTAGTGAGACCCTGTCTCAAATTCCAAAAAAGGGCTGGGGATGTGGCTCAGTGTTTAAGACCCCTCGATTCAATCCCCAGTACCAAAAAAAAAAAGGACCATAAAATTATCTTTCATATTTTCATCCCCCAAATGCCAATAAAACAGTTATTTCTTGTGGTTTTTAAAGCTGAAAACAAATACAAAAGAACACTTGCCCTTGACCACAGTTACTCCTTTAATAAAGAGCTGTCCACATAGTGTCTGTGAGGTGGGCAAAGATGTTCTGGTGTTGGGGTGCGGTGGCAGCAAACAGGCTCAGTTCCTGCTGCCTGAGGCAGCTCCAGGCGAAAGGCACATCAGCCACAGCCACAGGGACACCTCTTACAAACACAGTCCAGCATGTCACTCATAGGAGGTGTCTCCTGTGGGGTCAGCAGGTGCCCGCAAGACAGCTCTGGACCCTGCCTCTGTCTTCATTGGCTCCCTTTGGGCCCATCTAGGTTTTAAGAAACACCTAGATTCTGATAAATCCCCAGCTAATACTGACTTCAAACCTGTCCCCAGAGCCTTAGGTAGATACTAGCCACCTGTGTGCATCTGCCCTGGATGACCCCCAGCCCCCAACTCAGTGAGGAGACCCACACTCTATTCTCCCCTTATGCGACTGCTAGAAGAAATGTAGTGCCAACACTCCAACACAGGTGAGACTTCCTTAACGATACTCCTAAAGCTCAAGAAAAAAGCAAGACTCAATAAGTGGATGCTTCAAATGTAAAACTTCTGAGCAGCAAAGAGCACAGGAGCATGAGGAGAGAGCCTACAGAATGGGAGGAAATCTCTGCCAGTTACTCTCCAGCAGGGGATCAGTATTCAGAATAGATAAAAAACTCAAAGCACTTAACACCAAAGAAAATAAATGGGCAAAAGAACTAAACAGACACTTCTCAAAAGAATAAATACATATAGCCAACAAATACATGAAAAAAGCTGCTCAACATCCCAGGCACTCAGGGAAATTCACATCAAAACTTCACTGAGATTCCACCTCACTCCAGCAGAATGGCAAACATCAAGAACGCAAACAATAATAAATGCTTGCAAAGATGCAGGAGCGAAAGGAAAACTCTTATTATACTGTTGGTGGGACTGTAACTTAGAGCAACCACTGTGGAAATCAGCATTTCAGTGTGCAGCCTCCTCCTGAAACAAGGCTCCAACCACCGCATGACCCAGCCATGCCACTCCTGGGTACTTACCTGGAGAACGACAGCCGTCTTGCTGCAGAGATACGTGCACACCCACGTTCACAGCAGCACAATTCACAGTATCCAGACTGTGAACCCGCCTAGGAGTCCATAGCAGACGAATGGGTAAAGAAAATCTGGTATAAATGCCACTTTACATTAGAATGAAATCACATCATTTTCAGGAAAATGGATGGAACTGGAGTTATGTGAAGCAAAATAAGTCAGACTCAGCACGTCAAGGGTCATTGTTTTCTCTCGTGTGGAAACTAGAGAGGAAGAAGGGAAAGAAAGGCGGGGGGATCTTGTGACCATCAAAGGGAGACAGTAGAGGAGAGGAGAGGAGAGGGACAGGGGAGAGAGGCAGGAAGGAGAGGGAGGTGAGGGCAACAGCGTCCACCCGTCTGTGCCCCGTGCCGGTGCCAACAGGTCACAGTGAGCCCACTATGTGTGATCAGGGTGCACCAACACAGGATTTAAACAGCCTGGGCAGTAAGAGTGAAACTTCAGAAGCCTCCCCTGGGGCCTCTGGACTCCAGAATGCCGCTGCTATTACGGCACACTGGTCACAGCTGAGGGTTCAGGCTGCCTCATGGGGCAGGCTTGGGGGTGGGCCCCTCCTGTGCTCTGCTCTCCTGGAGTCCAGTGCTCGCAGGCTGAGCACACTGAGGTCCCTCCCTGCCAGAGTCAGCTGACCAGGGACCCTGCCCAGCCCCTCCTGCTTCTTGTCATCAAAGGGATGGTGGACAAGAAGTCCCCTTCCACCCAGCACCCAGGACAGACAGGAGGAAGCCACCCAACGCCTGTCACACCCACCAGCTCTGATGGCTCCGCACCGTCCTGGGACTGGAAGGCAGGGGCATCTGACAGGCTACCAGGAAGGACCCACAGCTGACCCCAGGCTCACCAGGCAGTTTCAGTTCAAGGCTGCCCCTGGAAGGGGGCCCTTTGAACCAGTCAGGTGCTCTGCTCAGACCCACCAGAATGGTCTCCAGCTCCCAGGAGTGTGCAAACAGACACGGAAGCACAGACAAGGCCATCCGTCCACACTGCCCAGGCCTCAAGTTTGGCAAATTGGGGACCTTAGGACCAAGAGTCTGGTCACTCTCAAATCACAGAACCTTCCCTGTTTACCTGCTGAGCCAGCTCCTCCATGTAGGGAGATGAACTGCCTGCACCTGCTTGGCTGGACCCTCTGTCCAGAGTGGCCACAGATCCTGTGCTCGCACCAGCCCCAAGCCCATGACCCAGTGCCAGGGATGAGTGTGACCAGGGCATCTGTAACTTCAGGCCCAACTCCCAAACAAGGCACAGGTGGAGTCTGGGGACAAGATATGATGTGTGCCCCAGTACAGCTGCGGTCCCAGGGCAGCAGAAGCAGGCCAGCTGTGTGGATAGGCTCCAGTGCAGCTCCAGGCCCCGGGGCCAGGCCAGCACCTCACAGGATGAGCCCACTGCACTCACTGAAGAATTAGGGATTGACCAGAGAAGGGTGAGATGTCCCTCTCCATGGGGCCTCAGCAACAGTCCCCTTCGGGCCCAGGTGACCATGGGGTGTCCAGGGCTCCCTTTGGAGTCCCACCCACTGCTTAGTGAAGATCCCCGTATTTCTCCTCTGACTTCTGTTCCTGACGTCCTGACAGTGCAGAGCCCCACCAGGGAGGAGCACACACCCGGGCAGGGGATGCTGCCCACCACCACACTGCAGCAGCCTGCCCACAGCCCCCAAGCACAGCTGTCCTCTGAACTCCACCTCCCGGGCACTCAGCAGCCTCCCCCGACCTGGGCCAGCTGCTGCAGCAATGTGGGGCTGGTTACCTGGTTTGGAACTTGCTTCT
The DNA here is from genome assembly GCA_020662805.1 of Glaucomys volans. NCBI lineage: Eukaryota > Metazoa > Chordata > Mammalia > Rodentia > Sciuridae > Glaucomys > Glaucomys volans. The sequence continues at coordinate 583,704 of JAJEJO010000579.1, read as the reverse complement.
GCCTTTGTTGCCCTAAGAGGGTCCTCAAAATTCCCATGTCCATGTCCTCACTTGTTACTAAGGACAAGTGTCTGCCTAACCATCTCCCTACACCTGCCAGCCTGCAAAGTCAGGAGCGGGACACCTCCAGGGCACTGCCCTTCACAGGCAGGTGTGGCCCAGTGCAGCCATCCTCAGGGCAGGTGAACCCTGGGAGGGGTGCTCAGGCTGTTCAAAGGGGCTTTGTCTGTGCAGGAAGATGAGAGGAAGCCTGAAGCGATTGCCCTGGGGCGGTTCTCCTTCCCTCCTAGCCCCTGAAAGCTGGCTCTCAGATGCTGGGCATGAGGCAGAGGCCCGATGATCCCTAGAGTTAGGGGACAAGTGTAGGGAGCCCACCATCTTCAGGCAACCACCCTGAAAGAGTCCCAGGCTGTGGACGGGAGAGGAGCTCAGTCAGTGCAGGAGACAGAGCTGAGCTCGGGAGCCGAATTAAATCTGTACAGGTGTGTTTGCTTGTTATGAGTTACTTCAGCACAGCTGGAAACATGTGCCGGGGCCGCACTGTGCGTATCACACAGCAGCCCAACAGCACTGGCTCTTGCAGGCAGCTCCAGAGGGAGAGAGTGGGATCCAAGTGACTTGACCATTTACATACAGATATGTTGCAGCCTAACACTTTACACATGACACTCACCACGAGCCAAGCATGGCTCCTCGTGTTGTGCATACATTAACGTATCTAAACCTCCCACCAGGCCTCTAAGGTACATCAGGTTTTACACCAGCAGAGACTGAAGTATGCAGAGGTGACTCGTGTTCCCAGGATTGCAGTTAACTTCAATCTCACCTGTGAACAAAGGCATGCAAGCAGAACAATACAAAGAGCAAGATACACAACTGTAGCAGAGTGGTGGGTGAATGGGTGGTGGACAAGTGGTACATGGGTGATGAAAGGAAGGAAGAAGGAAGTCAGAAGATGGATGGAAGGATGAATGAGTGGATGAATGAGTGGATGGATGAAGGATGGCTGGTGGATGATGGATGGGTGGACACGTGTAGGTAGATGGATGAATGGATAGATAGGTACGTAGATGGAGAGGTGATGGATGGCTAGATGATGGCTAGATGGATGGACAGATAAAATTAGGTATGAGAGGACCACTGCATGGATGAAAGATGATAGTGTCTCAGGAAGTGGGGACATGATTGACTGCACCCTCTAAGTCAGGGGTTAAAGAAGTCCACCATGTGCCATATGCTACACTCTATAAGCATGCCCAGCTGGGTGTGGCTTACGATCACCAGAGTCATCCGCTTGGCTATCCCCACATTTCAAGTCGGGGTGACTGTGGTGGGACACTGCTATGGGAACAACCCCCCGAGGGATCTGAGGTTTCCATGGGTGAGGAACAAGGACTAGGTTGACCCCATCTGTTTAAAGTGGCTTCTTGCTTTCTCCAAGGGTCAGCTGCCTGAGGGCAGTTGTGAGTGGCGCTCAGTCCTCTTCCTAGAGGACTGCTCTGGCAGCTCTGGGTCCTGAGTCCACCTCACTCTCAACTGTGGTTTTCTTCATAGGAGCTGATTCTCTAAGCCAGAAGGATAAGCTTTCAGAATGTTCCTCCTGGACTTTGGGTTTGTGACTGTCCTGTAGTTTTCTGTCTCAGTCCTCATTAGTCACATGTCTCCTCTGTGTGGGGACCCAGCCCTGTGTGCGTGTCCCTTAAAGAATCCGTCTGTCAGTGGTGGCGCACGCCTGGGAGGCTGAGTCAGGAGGATCGCGAGTTCAAAGCCAGCCTCAGCAACTTAGCGAGGCCCTAAGCAACTCAGTGAGACCCTGTCTCTAAATAAAATACAAAATAGGGCTGGGGATGTGGCTCAGTGGCCGAGTGTCCCTGAGTTCAATCCCTGGTTCCAAAAAAAGAAAAAAAAAAAAAAGAATCCGTCTGTCTCTTCATGCCTGCCTCCCAGATTTCACAGCCCTGTGGCCTGACCTGGGCTTGGGACCTATCCATCTCCCAGCCAGGCCAAGGAATGGGATGACAGAGAACATGGTCCTGGAGTGGTCAATTCCTGTCATTAGCTTGGTCAGTGCTTCACCCAAATCCTGCCACAGCAGATGTGGCGAATGCTCACTAGGACCTGGACTTGTCGAAGTCCATACTTTCCCAGGTGGCTTGGATCAGGGGATGATGGCCTCCAACAGCTCTGACAGTCCGGAGCCAGCTGCTGTGCCCTGGGGCCACGTCTGCCATCTGCCCCACATGGGACTTGCCCGAGGGAAGGCAGCCTTTCCCCAGATGGGCAGCTGAGCCGGACCCCAGCCTCAGGTGCAGGCTGCATGCCACTGGGCCTGCCCTGATCTCCCCCACAGCACCCCCCCACGGACAAGCCCAGGCAACTCTAACAAGGTTTTCCCAGCAGAGACAGACACAGCCCTGAATGTGGATGTGAGGCCCTCCCATCATGCCTTGCGGGCAGCCCTGGAGATGCAGCTGGAGGCACTGGAGTCTGTGCTGAGGTGGGGAGAGAGCTGGGGCCCGGCCCCCTGAGCACTGGCACTGCAGATGGGTCCTGCCTGGAGCAGCCCCAGCACTGACCAGGGTCCACGTCCACCCACACCCACTTCATGCCAGCTTGCTGAGGCTGAGCTCTGTGGCAGGGCCCGGCAGGCCCACTTCAGAGTGGGTGGGGCACAGCCCAGCGAGAGGTTTCACCCGCCCTGCCAGAGGTACGGCATTGCCTGGGACAGTGCCTCCCCCACCACAGCGGTGCCAAAGAGAGGCTGATGGTGGCTATGGCAAAGGCCTGCGCTCCTCCCCATGGAGCCACAGCTGAAGGGATCAACTGGGCAAGCAGTGGAATCATCACAAGATCAGTGACGAGTCAGCAGCAAGACCGTCCACTGGCCAGCAAGCCACAGCTTTCACGTGTGGGTGCGCGTGGCCACCGACAAGTGGTGCTTGGAAAGTGCACGTGCCCCCGCCCCTTCCGCCTCCCCCAGCTCTGCCTGGCTGCACGGTCTCTGCAGACACACAGGCAGGCCTGCCGGGCGCGGCCCCCTCCAGGGCTGCCCCGCAGTTCACTCACAGCTGCTGCTCAGAGGCAGCTGCACCTGGGCCCCTGTTCTCCATGACTGCAGCTCTGCCCACACTCCGGCTCGCTGCTTTGCCAGGACCATGACGTCACCACACAAGCCCTACATTTCCTCTGTCAGAGCTTTCCTGACTCTGTCTTCAAATTGTGTTGGCTCTGGGCTTCCAGTTTTGAGCCTTTTCCCGCGTACTGTTGACTAATGGGATTCTCTCATGGGCCCTCCGGCCTGTCAGCCCTCTCCTGAATTCTGGTGAGAAAAATATTGTCCAAATAAGAAGGGTGTTATGGTTAAGATCTGAGGAGTCCCAGAAAAGCTCATGTGTGAGATAATGGAAGAAAGCTCAGAGGTGAAATGATTGGGTTGTGAGAGTTTTACCTACTCAGGGCATTAATCCCTAATATGGATGAACCCATGGGGACTCTAGGAGGGTGGGTGTGGCTGGAGGAGGAGGGTCCCTGGGGGTGTGCCTTTGGGGTTCATATTTGGCTCTTGATAAGTGGAGTTTCTCTCTATATATATATCTGCTTCTTGGTGCCTTGTCCTGAGCTACTTTCCTCCACTACACCTTCCCACCATGATGTTCTGCTTCACCTTGGGCCCAGAGCAATGGAGTCTGCCATCTATGGACTGAGCCTCTGAAACCAAGAGTCCCAAATAAACTTCTCTTCCTCTAAATGTTCTTGTCAGATCTTTTGCTCACAGCAGCAAAAGCTGGCTTAAAACAAAGGGGGAGGATCATGACTCAGGGATGGAGCGCTTGCCTGGCATGTGTGAGGCACTGGGTTCCATCCTCAGCACCACATAAAGCAAATAAATAAAATAAAGGTATTGTGTCCATCTACAATGAAAAGAATGTTTTTAGAGGTGGGGAAAGCCCTCTCTTCTCTCACAGTTGAGAAGAGCAGAGGCAGTTCTGTGGTCGCAGCGTCGCTCCAGGTCTCGGCCACGCCGTGCACCCAAGCTCCCAAGGCACGGGCCACAGGTGCTAGAAAGCAGAGGCGCGGTCACACAAGCCGCATGGCTCATCCACATCCACAGCTGCTGGCCCAGCACTAAGCCTGAGCCCACGAAGGCCACTGTGAAAACTGGGACAGTGCCACACGGTCACAAAGCCAGGCCTTCTGCTGGCCCTGGATCCTGAGGGTCAGCCACGCCTGCTTGTCAGGCACAAGACTCCACCCCACCTCCTGGCACAGCACCTCCTCACTCTGGCCAGGTCTCAGTCACATGGGCTGCACACGTGAGGGGCACCTGCCTGAGGGGTGGAGCCCACGACCATCCTACCCTCCTCAGGCCTCCTCAGGCTCCAGCTGCCACAGAGCAGACCACCCCTCGGGGGTGACTGCAGGGGCATCTCATGTCTGTCCGGGGCAGGGGCTGCAGTGAGGGTTTTGCAAAGGACTCTTGCCCCATTGGATGATGGGCCCTGGGAGGACAGGATGGGACAAGAAGTCCCAACACTGTGCCCCAGGGCCTAACAGGAAACAGATGGATGGGGAGACCAAGGAGCCTGGTGACCCCTTGAAGAAAATACAGGCACTGGCCTGGGGAGCAGTCCCCCACCCCAAGTTGCCCTGGGGGCAGCACAAGGGTTGCGTGGATGGATGGGAAGCCGACTCTCAGGGAATGAGTGCTCTGCCCGGCCCTGTGTCCCCACACAAGACGTCCTGAACCAGTGGGCAATCACCTGACCATCACAATCTGGGTGAGGAGCAAAGTTCACGCCACCACCACTGCCTGAAGCCCTGCCACTACCCCTTGCTGGGCTGGCCTTCCGTGTCCCTGGGAAAGGCCCATGGGTCCCTCATTGCGGGGTCAGGTTTGGAGCTCAGCATCTGCACACCCTGGGGACAGGGCTTCTCTCCTGGGTCTGACCTTGCACCGCAGCCTCCTGTCAGCAAGCCGCCCCCAGCCGGCCACTGTGCTCTACGGGTATCCCAGCCCCACGGCCACTGAACCTGTGCTCCTCACCTGGAAAGCAGCTCTGCGAGGTCCTCCTTAGCCAGATGGAGCAAGTAACAGGAGCTGCATATGGAGGCGGATAGGGAGGGGCCAGGGCCAACTCCCTCGCCCACGGGGCACTCCTACAAATGGTCCTGCCCCAGCAGGCATCCTGGGAAGCTCCGGACAGGTAGAGCTGCCCTTCCTCTACCCACAGATGTGATGGAACCCGAGGGTCCGTTCTATGGGCCCCCTTCCATGTCACTGCCCTCCATTGGCTACCAGGTTGGACTCTCAGACACACTGCTCCTGGTAGGCATGCGTCCACTCCACAGGGGCATGAGAAGCCAGTCTGAATCCCACCCTGACTCCCAGGAGTGTCTCCCAGGAGTGTCTCCCAGGCGAGTCTCACAGGAGTGTCTCCCAGGAGTGTCTCCCAGGTGTGTCTCCCAGGAGTGTCTCCCAGGAATGTCTTCCAGGTGTGTCTCCCAGTCGTGTCTCCCAGGAGTGCCTCCATGGAGTGTCTCACAGGAGTGTCTCCCAGGCGAGTCTCACAGGAGTGTCCCACACAGTGTCTCACAGGAGTGTCTCCCAAGGGTGCTTCCCAGGTATGACTCCCAGGCGAATCTCACAGGAGTGTCTCACAGGAGTGTCTCACAGGAGTGTCTCCCAGGAATGTCTCCCAGGTGTGTCTCTCAC
>JAJEJO010000579.1:567247-577981 GCA_020662805.1 Glaucomys volans | reverse complement strand
CGTGTCTCCCAGGAGTGTCTCCCAGGTGTGCCTCCATGGAGTGTCTCCCAGGAGTGTCTCCCAAGCATGCCTTCCAGGGTGCCTCCCCAGGAGCCTCTCAGGTGTATGTTTCTGAATTCATCACATCCTCCTCAATCAGGGGCTGGGCATCCCCACAGATGTGTGGAAGAGAGGCGGGAAGGAGCAACGTGAGTGGAGTGTGCCCCGGCAGCACCTTAGAGCCTGCTGGCTGGGAAGCTGGGCATGCACCATGACTCCAGGTTCAGGGGCTGGGTCCCTCCAGGGGATGTGGATGCCCTGGCACTCTGGACCCACACACCTGCGAGCTCTGTGGCCTCCAGAGCAGGCAAAGCAGTGTAGGTGCCACATTGGAGGCTGGAGCCTGGAGGCTGGAGGGGCACAGCAGTTAGAGTGAGGGGCCTGCTGGGGCCCTAGGGAGTCTGTTGCTGCTAGCTCCGCCCTCCACCCAGGTCTCCTCCACTGTCTGCAGTCACTCATCGAAAGGTGAGCCCATCCCACAGACGGGCGAGCTCCAATCCTGCAGGATGGGGCAAGGGTAGGCCAAGGAGGGGCAATACAGCACTGAGCAGAGTGAGGGAGTGAATTTGGGGAATGTAGAATCAGACAGGGGTCCTGGGCAACTGGGGTGAAGCTGAGTTGGGATATTGGGCAAGGGAAGGTGAATGGAGAAACCAGGAGCTGAGGTCCAGGAGCATCTCCCTACAGCCTGGCCACTGCCCCCTCTGCATTTCCCTTGTGAAAGCTCCTGGAGAAACCGCTCTGGACACAGGAACTCACGCAAGAGATTTTATTAAGCAGACAGGGAGAGTGTCTGCCCACAGGGTGAGGGAGAGACAGAGAGAGTAAGAGGGTCAGGAGGGGAGAGAGAAAGAAAGAGAGGCAGACAACCAGAGTGTCCACTCTCAGGGCTGGGAGAGAGAGAGAGAGAGAGAAAATGGCTGGGGAACTTCTCTTAAATATTGAACTTCGCAGGCTACGACGATTGGGCCAGTTGCTGACAAGGAGGTTCGTGGGCTAACGATCTGGACCAGTGACCGACTAGGAAGTTTGGGGGCTAACAATCTGGGTTGTAAAATGCTGTGGGGGGGGCAGAATACTGGAGGCAGCAAAATGGCCTGATGCTTGCGTCGGGGCTGGTTGGTCTCAGCACTGAGAGCTGGAGACAAAAGGCCTGGCCAGCTCCACGTCGTTCGCAGACTGAAGGCAAAGCAGGCAACCCACAGCCCTGCCCACAGCCCATCCCATCCCACGCCCCACCCCTCCTGTCCCAACCCAAACTCACTACTTTTAGGAAAAAGGGGAGATCTCCCCCGCAACAGCCCCCAACGAAGCAGCTGCGTGACTGAGTGGAGGCAGGGACTCTCCAGCACTGGGCAGGCAGCACAGCCAGCTGGGCCCATTATGAACCGGCAGATCAGCCTCCTCAGTGCCGGGCAGTCACTGGTGGGCCAGCAAAGGCCTGGAGAAGCTTCCCTGAACAGATTCCTGTCTTCAGCTGCAGGGCCTGGGGTGGGAGAGCCACACAAACCTCCGTTGGAAGTACAGTGACATGCAGAAGAGGAAAACGAGCACGATGCAGAGACACCCAGGGCTGTCCAGCTGGAGGCCCAGCTAGGACTCCTGGTCCTTGACTAGGGGGGCCCAGACACCCTGCCACAAAAATATCTGCTTGCACCTCTAGAACAGGAGCAGGTGCTCTGGGCTGTCTACATCACAGAGCTGCTCCCGCCCCAGCTCTTACCATGCACGAGCATTCATGTGTTTGAACACATGTACACACCCCAACGCATGCACACCCATGCAAAGCATGCCCAGCATTGCAGCTCCTCTATGGTGAGTGAAAAGGGCTTGCTTGCGGTAGGAGAGTCAGGCAGAGCAGCACTGTCCTCAGGTCTTACCCAAACTTTCTTATCATCACATCATGACTCACACAGAAGCTAGTATCCGCAAGACTCCCAGGGCAAATAGCCAAAGCCCTCATCCTGCTGCCCTCTGGCATGCTGAACTCCATTTGAAGCATGGACACAATGTATCAAGTTTCCTTCTCTGCAGAGTACATGGTGCCCACAGCCCAGCTAGGGATCAATGCAAGAAGATCCAGCTACACAAATAAAGGGTGTCAAAAGCTAAGAAATTGTGTTTCTATGTTCAACACCGCCGCGGCCAGACCTGGCTGGGCCAATACTCAGTGCCCAATCAGAGCCTACTGGGTTGCCTTGCCTTACCCTTGAGGCCAGGGAGAATCTGGCCAGGAGCTCAGCGGAGTCCCTCGGGGAGCAGGTGGGCACAGAACCTGTCAGCCTGTGACAGCAAAGAGGAAAGTCCTGGGCTTGCAGCAGGCAACCATTCAGGTCCTCCTGCCCCTGACAGCAATGAGGCCGCAGAGCAGCATCACCCCAAAGCTGGCGTCCCCACAGCAGGCCCCGGAGAGAGATGAGGCGGCGTAGCCAGCTTGACAACTTCTCACTAAGGGTGCTGGGAGTCGTCCACCTGGAGCCCCACGTCTGTCCCACCCCGACCCCTGACAACACCTTCCCCCAGGCATGGCTAGCCCAGCCTCCCTCTCCCTTGCCTCAAGTGGGCTGCACCTCCTGGAGGCAAACCCAGTGCCCTCTGCCTCCCAGCAAACCTGAGCCCAGGCCGGACACTCAGGAGGACCCAAGACTGCCTGTCAGACCAACCAAATCCCCAAGGGCTCTCCAGGCAGGAGTCCTGGTGTTCATGGGACTACCTCCTGGGGGTCAAAGCTCAGGGCCTGTTCCATCAGAAGCCACAGGCCTGCCCTCAGTCACCCATGTCCCCTGAAACAGTCAGGAGCCCTCACAGCTCCCCAGCCCCTGTTCTGGGGGCCGATTTTTCCAGGAGAGGAGGGACAACTCTAGATCTGAGGGTGGTGGGGGCAACCCGCTCTGTGGATGTGAGCCAGCTGTCCCGCCGGCTCCCTAATCATCATTAAGAAAGACTTTGCTGACGAAGGTGTTTGCAGAGTCCATGTGAACCCAGCAGTGGCGGCACTCAGGGGACAGCAGCAGACGCCATGAGCCTCGATGAGGAGCAGGTGCGCAGCTTCCTGGACGGGAACCCGGACTTTGCCCACCAGTACTTTGAGAAGCAGCTGAGCCCTGAGAATGTGGCCGGGGCCTGTGAGGACGGGCGCCTGGTGGACTGCAGCAGCCTCCGAGAGCTGTGCCAGGTGGAGGAGAGTGCCGCGCTGTTCGAGCTGGTGCAGGACATGCAGGAGAGCATCAACATGGAGCGCGTGGTCTTCAAGCTCCTGCGGCGCCTCTGCACCCTCCTGCAGGCCGACCGCTGCAGCCTCTTCATGTACCGCCAGCGCAACGGCATGGCTGAGCTCGCCACACGGCTCTTCAGCGTACAGCCAGGCAGCGTCCTGGAGGACTGCCTGGTACCCCCCGACTCTGAGATCGTCTTCCCACTGGACATCGGGGTCGTGGGCCATGTTGCTCAGACCAAGAAGATGGTGAATGTGGAGGATGTGACCCAGGTAAGCATCCCAGCTGCAGGTGCCGGTGCAGGTCCTGGCCTCCGGTCCAGGATGGTGCTTGCTTGGCCCACCCGCCTGCCGCCCCACTGGGGCCCAGTCACACTGTGCCCGGCCTCCTGCCTTGCCTCACGGGAGCTGGCAACCTGCACTCGTGGTAGAAAGTGCTGGGAGGAGGCTCCCACCACACCCCCCACCGGAGCTTGCTGCACATCCGTGCAAAGGTCCTGGAAAGCCCTACAGGTGGGAGTTGTTGACCAGGCCCGGGGCTAGACAGGTCTGGCTGAGACCTTCACAGGGTTCTGCATCTGGTCCTGAAGTCAGGCTGCCCCCCCACTGCCCCTTGGTGCGTGGACTGGGTGGGTGGACCATGAGCCCCTGAGGTTTACAGGAGGCGATTTCGGGGCCATCTTGGGGAGCACTGGCCAGCAGGGGTGTGGATCCCTGCTCTGAAGTGAGGCAGCCCTACAGGGTTAGAGCCAGGGCTGGTGCAGAGGCCGGCAGGAGGAGGAGCCCCAGGCTCCCAGCCCTGGCAGAAGCAGAAGCAACTTGACCCCATAAAACCCCATGCTGCTGCTGGGTGGGGAAGAATCAAGTCCAAGGCTCAGAAGGAAGGAGGAGCCTTGGAGAAGGAATCCCAGTGGGGCTGCCCACTCCCCAGGGCAGCTGCCCCACCCCTGTTCCTGAACCCAGGGAAGGAACAGGCAGCTGCAATCCTCTTACACTTATCTGCTATAAACAGCAGCACCCACCGACCTGGATTTGGTAATCTCCAGGATTAGCTTGGTCCTCACTTCCTTTTTAAAAAATGGGTCAGCCATGAGTCAGATGGAATATCAGGAACATGAATTACCAGGAAAACAAGGGATGTGATGGCTGGGAGACTGTGGTGGGACACTGACCACCTTCCCCTCCGTCCTCTTCCGCTTCCCTCCTCTGTCCTCTACCCCACTTCTCTCCCTCCCTCCCTCCCTCCCTCCCTCTCTCCCTCCCTGTGCGAAAATGGCTCCCTGAGCCACATGTGAGGAAAGTTTTTGTGAAAGGATATTAGTATCATTTTGGACAGAAGAGTGACATTGCCAAATTATCCACTGGGTGGACTACAGGGCCTCTCAGGTCAGAGTCTCTCGTTGGCTGTGAGGTTGTAACCAGTCACCGTCACTGTGGCACCACGTGGGTAGGAGCTGGAGGAGAAGGGGAGGGAAGTCTCCCTGTGGTCCCCGCACACCTGACTGCACAGCAGGCTGGGGCCTGGCTCTGCAGCTGCATCGGGCTCACACTGGTCCCTCTGGGCCACCTCAGGGGGTCCAGTCCCAGCTCAGGGGCCTTAGGAAAGAGCAGTTTCTGATCTTAGTTGGATAGTTGTAGTCAGATATCATAAGAGAAAGCTGGAAGAATTTAGACCCAGTCTGATCCACAGGTAGATGATTTTTAAAAACAGTGCCAGTGAGCTGAGCTATTAACTAATAACAGGTGCATTTAGTTTTTCTTTAGAAACAGAGTTTCTCAAAAGTCACACTGATTATTACCAAAGATACCTCTTTAATTTGCAAATGAGTTTAGTTTTACCAGATTTGACTTTCTTGTTTATATAACTGCAACGAGAAAGTGCCCTGCCATGCAGTAGGGTAGCATCTAGAGACTGCGGAGGCCGGAAAGCCAACGGGGTAGAAGCCACGCTGGCCTGCAGGGCCTTGCCCCGGCCCAGGGCTCGGGAGTGGAAAGCTGTCAGCACCCCAAGGGGCACTAAAATAAGGCCTTCCAGCCTCCAGCAGTAGGGAGAACCGCCCCCTGAAACTGCTCACAGACATATCGCCATAAGTAGGTTTTTAATTTTGGAGAAATATAGTGGGGAGGGGAGAAGTGAATGCAGCTGTCACTGTTCCCAGAAGCACGTTTACCAACCTGCAGCAACTGTGGAGGGCTCAAGAGAAAGTCTCCTCCAATCCAGGAAACAAGAACATGCAGGTAAAAAGCAGCAGTGTTTCAAACACAAGGCATAAAATCCCAGATTCTAGCAGCCCTGCAGTCTCCTGAGTTAGTTCCCGTCTGTCTGGGGTGCCTGGCAAGCAGTATCAGCTTCGTTAGAGTTTTGGGAACTCCGTTCTGTCCACTGATCTTAAGGTTATTGGAAACCCATCTTCAAGTGTATCTGTCGCAGCCCTTTCCGTAAATCTGACAGTAAATGTTTCTGCAGAAGAATCAAAGTGTGTGTGTGGGGGGGGGGTGAGGCAGAGCAGCCACACTTGGAATTCAAGCAAGAGGGACAAGCTGGCTCCATGTCACCTGGCATCTCAGGGCACAGTCACTCTGGCAGCATCGCACCAGGACCAACACCCGTTCACAAATTTCATGCCGTCTTCCGAACATCCGTCTGCTCCAGTGCACATCCCAGCAGCCACACGCGGAGGAGTCGGGCACACAGCCCAGTTCGCAGCCCGCCTACCAAGTGAGCAGTGAGTCCTCCGAGGTCCTCCAGGGCTGAGCTGGAAAGCCTCAAGGGTAGTTTTGGGTGAAAAAGACTTGGTTTAGAACCTTTTTTCCTGAGGAAGCCCATCAAAGTTGCCAGGGCTTTTAAAACATCTGTTCAAAGCAGGATCACAGCTCATGGAGGAAAAGTCATTAACCAGAGTGACAACTGGGAGTCAGAAAAAGCAAAGCAAGAAAACAACTCTCTTAAGGCTCAGTTTTCCTAAGTAATGGGGAAAACCAGCAAAGACACAGAACACAAGAATTCATCTCTCAAAACACAAAGTCTTTGTTCCCTGAGCCAGTTATGACAAGGTAGAGAGAATCCCCGCCGGGGTGGCCCCAGGGCCCCTGCTCGGACGGCCGGGAAACGGCCCCACAAAGGGGCACTTGAGTTTGATCAGACACTGGAGAGTGTTCAGCTCCTGAGTGCAGCACGTTATAGACGGTGCCAAGCAAGACAGCCAGCATCTGGCATGGGGCTCGCCAGGAGCCTGTGCAGTGCGGCAGGGTGCCAAGAGGAAGCCGTGCCACCCAGGCCTGGGAGACCAGCCAAGCTCCGGCCGTGGCCATAGCAGCAGAGGCAGAGCAGGGGAGAAAACGAAGACCTCGCAGGAGTGGACGAGAACCCAAGACGGTCCCACCCAGCCAGTCAAGAGCAGACGGCAAGGCGGAAGAGCGGCAGCCTGACGCTGAGTTCTAAAGAAACCGACTTGAGAATCAAACATCCAAACCTCTTTCAAACTCTTACTGAGCAGATCAATACTCTAAGAAAACTTGTTTTGTTTCAGCATAATGGGCTAGAATCTGGATCACATATCACGCTGGGTTTTCAGAGAAATCTATCAACAATTTTAGCAACTTGAACACACAGAAATCTCTTTTGCTAGCTCCAAGTTCATTCTTTCTCACAGAAGTCATTTTCCTTTGTGTTCTTTACAGTGTGTGCGCGTGCGTGTGTAGATCCGGGTGTTTAACCTTGGTAACTTTAGTTTTCACTGAACAAACCCAGGAAGCAAGCCAGTTCAAACTGCCTGCCTGCCGACAGGTCACAGGCAGAGCTCCTGACTTCTAGAAACACGCTTCCCCGTGAGCAGCAGCATCTCAGTGTTGTCAGCTACTTAGAAGTGACTTAGACGTATCACGAGCGTCTACTGCTTACTTTAACTTTAAATTTTAAAATTACATGAAAAGTTAGTTTAGGAATATCTGCCCCATTTGCATTTATTTGATTTATGTACTTTTCCCCATTATATCTTGATTGTGTGAGGAAACTAGACATCAGGCTAACAAAAGCTTCATTTCCAGTTATTTCTCTGTCACAGAAAAGCCCTAAAAGTTACCTGGATGGACTTCATGGACAGGAGCAGTGGCGTTCATCTGCTCGCTGACCCTGGGGCAGCTTGTGCTTCTGTGATCCAGCGTAGGGGCTAAGGTGCTTACAGCCTTCAAGAGCTCAGTTTCTCCAAGCCAATGGCACATTTGGGGGTTCCTTTCCCAAAGGAAAGACACAGGAGCAGATGGTCATGGTCTGAGGTGGGGCTGATGTTTAAGAGCGTTGTATCTGGCAGCAAGTCAGACAGAAGTGTGCAGGGCAGTTCTGGGCATCTGACACCTTAACATCAGTTTATTTATGAAAGATTCGTTTAAGTCATGTGAATGAAAAGCATTTGGATCAGCTACTATATGTTTTAGCAAGCTTATGTGCATTTAATTTATGAGCACTCAATTAAAAATAGAGCTCTTAGAAATCCCACATAGAAAAATCTCAAGATGACAGTACACATATGGACAGAAAATGAATTCACAGACCTAATTTCAAACTTTCACTTTTAAATAAAACCCCCCCTTTCAGCGTGACATTAGAGAGCAGTCTGGGAGAGTGGACGATGATAAAACGTTTTCCAGCTTCCATCTCCATTCTGCCAGCTTCCATCTGGTGTCTTCGAGTCTTGTCTGTCTTAGAGCAAGTGGGTTGTCACCTTTTAGGTCCTGACTGGGTCCAGAGTCATCCCTAACGTAGCAGATGAAGGGATGAAGGCAGCACGAGTCTCCGGAGGCACAGAGCCCTGGTAGGAGCAGAGACCAAGGGAAGCTGATTCTTGAAGGACTGGAAGAGCGTGACTCTTGAACCGGGCAGAAAGCCTTGCTGGAGGCTGCAGAGAGGCCACCCTGCTGAGCCAGCCTGAGGCCTCCTGTGGTCTGGGCCCTGCACCCTCCAGGGTGGATGCTGAGCAGCAGGGGCTGAGTCTCACATGGCAGCGTGACGTCCTGCTCCTGAGGAACCGCACAAACCGTCATGGGTGTGGCTGCCCACACGGTGACAGTGCCAGCAAGCGACACTAGCTGTCTGGCACCTCTGCTTCCCTCAGAAGCTTCCTGCTGGCAGCAAGGTCACAGCCCTATAGAAGGACCTGCACTCAGCACCTAGGGATCCCTGCAGGGAACTGTGATTGCAGGGGGAGAGGGGAAGTGGGAGCTGGGGGTTCTGGCCTCGAGACTGCATTCAGTGTTAAGGAAAGGCTTGGGAGTTAGCATGGCCCCACATGGGGACATGGGGACACACATGTCCTGGGTGCCTTGTGACATCAAAGATGTGCATGATGGCCCAGCCCACCTCGTCCCGAGGCTGTCCATGCAGTGTGGTTGCACAAACAGCCGGAAGAGACCAAACAAGAGCGTGCACAGTTTCGGATCAGCCATGAACCCAGGTGCACAGAGCCACATAAGGCTCCACTCCAGCGAGACACAGAGGGCCTGCCAGGAAAGACAGAGGCTCCCAGAGTCTCCAGAGGCTTGAAAGATGCTTTACTCAAGGTACACAAACCAGACCCCAAATAAGGTCAGCAGGGGCCCCCACCAAAAGGGGGACTTTGGCTGGAGAAGACTGAGGCCAGGAAGGTGAGCCCAGAGGACAGGTGGGAGACCTCCGCGCTGCACTGCCTGTACCAGGAGCCATGGGGTTCCTCCAAGGTGGCCTTGCTTCCGGTTCACTTCTGAACCCCAGATGCCAGATGTGCCACCCTAAATAATCAGAGAGGGTCTCTGAAGATCAGAGGTACTCAGGGAACAGCCATGGAGCTCAGCTGGCGCTGAAAGCACCTTCGAGGAGGTCCAGGTGAACTGAGATGTTTGGTCAGAAAGAGAGGAAGAGTAAGTGGTCAACTTTTGGAGCTTGGTGGTCTGCAGGTCCAGGCAGAGCCAGCTCAGCCAGGGAAGTGCCCGGAGAATCGTGAGATGCAGCCTTGAAGAGCCCTGAAGAAGCCTCCTTGGAGGATGGTCACATGGCTCCAGCATGGAGACCACGGGGCAGCAGGGGCAGTGGGTGGGAAGCTGGAGGGCCCTCCCGGCCCTGGCATTCTGGAGAGAGCAGCAGCCTCAGACAGGCAGAGCCTCCCATCACTCCCAGCTCAGTTTGCCTGGGTCTATAGAAACAACAGGTTCATCTTGAGAACAGAAACTTCTGCAGCAAAACAGCCCAGGAAGGAGAGAGAGCAGCCACAGGGGTGGATAGGGCCCACACCTGAGGCCCCACCCATCACTCTGTGTCCCAGATGCTGAGAGGGAGCAGCCAGGGCAGCAGGCAGAAGGGCCTAGAGGTGACGAGGGCTGCAGCAACCAAGTATCTGCAGGCTCAGTGCTGGCTTCTGCGCCCCACAGGGGTTACGACTTGTTTTGCGGGTAGCCCAGCCCAGGGAGCTTGGCTGGGTCCCTGCCTGGCTGGTCCTCTGCCCGCCCCAGATGTGGAAAAAGGAAAAGCAAACTTAACACTGTTGACCAATCTGGGGAGAAGCAGGAGTCCCTCCCACCAAGCAGCAGAACTCGTT
Organism: Glaucomys volans; assembly: GCA_020662805.1. Taxonomy (NCBI): domain Eukaryota; kingdom Metazoa; phylum Chordata; class Mammalia; order Rodentia; family Sciuridae; genus Glaucomys; species Glaucomys volans. Next base: position 568,162 of record JAJEJO010000579.1, on the reverse strand, counting down.
CTCAGATGGAAACACCATCTAGTATAGGAGGTGGAGCTGTCTCTGCAGCCACCAGCATTGGCCTGCTCGGCCAGCATGGGGCTAGCACACAGGAGGAAGTCATGAATCAGCACACACTCGATGTGGGCATGAGCCATGCCATCAGCATGACCCAAACAGGTCTGCGTCTTTCCACGACCTTACAGCTCACTGAGTGGCAGTGAGTTCAGGGCCACCCCACTCTCATCCCTGGCAGCTCACTGGACACATGCAGGTCACCTGGTGGTCAGAGGCTCCGCAGCCACAGGTTCTCTTCTCCCATCTTAGTTTCAACATCTGTAACACTCAAGTCACATGTCACACTAAGGCTAAGAACAGGTCAAGGCAGTCACAGTGTCCTGGAGGCTGAACTGAGAGCCAAGGCAGAGAGCAGCTATGGAGGCCAAGCAAGAGCTGCCGTAGGGGGTCAGGCGAGATCTGGAGCTAGAAGAATTTGCTCAGGGCGGAGCTGTCAGAGCGCAGAACTCACTCCAGGCCAAGTCCTGACAGGAATCGCACAGAGTCAGCATGGAGTGGACATCACAGGCAGCAGAAACTACTCTGCTAAAGCCCAAGGACAGAGATTTGGAGTTTTGTCACTGTGGAGATGTCCTGGGCAAGGTTTCATGACCAGGTGACAGGGTCACGGTGTCGCATGTCCAGTCTCAGGGTACCCTCCTTTTATGGGCCTTGAGTGAGGAGGCTGCATCAACTGGTGGTCTGGGGTGTTTGATATACTCTGGTTTTTCTAATTTTTCTGATATGAATTTGATACGCCCATGCACCCTGTGCTTCTGAGAACCTTGATGAGTTCTCACGTGGTCACTCTCATAGCGTGAGCGATTCACTCCCCAGTGTGTGCCTCCTGGTGCTGCTGGGCAGTGGCGGGTGCCCAGT
>JAJEJO010000579.1:544409-567237 GCA_020662805.1 Glaucomys volans | reverse complement strand
GCTGGGCAGGTGTGTGCCTCGTGGTGCTGCTGGGCAGTGGCGGGTGCTTATTTGTACAAACAAGGTGTGGAGTCATCCACCTCAGCAGTTGAACTCGAATGGAGTAGCTCATGGCAAACTGCTGCTCTATGAAACAGAGTGACGGCGTGAGGTGGAGCCTGGAAACTGCTGTCCTGTGTGTCATGGAGCAGCCCAGAGCAGGGCACCGCCTGCTCTCCACAGATCTATGGGTTGTGTTAGTGGCCTTTGCCTCACTGTGACCAAAACCCCCAAGGGGAACCACTGAGAGGAGGGAAAGCTTGTTTGGGACTCACGGGTTCAGAGGTCTCAGTCCACAGACAGCCAACTCCACTGCTCTGGGCCCAGGTGAGGCAGCAGTTCATGGGGGAAGGAAAGCTGCTCAGCTCATGGTGGGGTCAGGAAGCAGGGAGGTGGGAAGAGGCCACAGGGAAGATGCACCTCCCAGGACACACCCCAGTGACCCACCCCTCCAGTCACACCCCACCTGCCTAGGTTACCACCCAGTCCATTCAAACTAGGACAGGATGATTAGCTACAGCTCTCACAGTCCAGGCCTCTCACCTCTGAACATGCCTGCACTAACAGGAGCTTTGGGGGCACCTCACAGCCCAGCCAGAACACAGGCCATGCTGTAATCTTTTTTCAAACCAAAGCAATGAGCTCTCCAAACAAAATATAATCACTGGGAAATGTCTGTCCTCTGAACTTCATCCTACCAACCAGGACCCCAAGAGCAAATGCTCCTCAAAGTCCCACAGGCAGCACAACACCAGGCCCACTGGAGGTCTCCGTGTGCACCCTGGTGGGAAAACCCAGCTGGGCTCATCAGTGCAAACCGAAATCCTGTCCTTACCCACAACACATTTTCAAGTAGCCAAGGCTACAGCAGGAAGGAGGTGGAAACCCAGGATGGACACTGTTTCTGGGCAGCTGCTGGGATTACCCTGGAGTTTCGTCTGCTGGTTCCACTAGCCAGGAGCAGTCGAGCCCCTTGTCCTTAAAGACCCTGCGACCCGAGCTGTGCTGCCTCACGGCACCGTCCTTGCTCTCAATTCTCTCAATGCTACCTTGGGAAAGAGGCCAGGCTCCACCACTGGCTGCGCCACAACTACTGGGATTCGATTGGCAGAAAAGAGGTTTGTGCAAAGCCAGCTTTAAAGGGAGACAGAGGGGGACTTTCTTTGTCTGAAATCACCATCATCAGCGAATTCAGGGGTGAAGAAAGTTCTACAAGAGGAGACAATGCCGGATCAAAGACAGGAAGTCCACTCTTGCAGATTTGGCCAGGACACCGCAGTCTCTTCCTAGCAGGAGGAAGTTTTTATTCTCAGATGAGGACGTTCAGAACCTAAAACAATTTGCAGGGGTCGTTTGAATCCTGTGGGAAGCAAGTTCTCTGGACATCACCCTTAATTTCAGAGGAAGTCTGTTTCCCTAGCAGCGGGTCAGGAGTGTGCTGGGGCAACTCCCTGTTACAGGAGGCAAGGCAGGCTCAAGGGAGAGCCCCTGGGTGTGCGCCCTGGAAAGGCTCCAGCCCTGCAGCCGCAGACACAGCAGATCAAGGATGGAGAATGAAATGCCCCTGGGTGCTATGTTAATGTGAGGTTATAATGAGCAAAGTTTACTCTGGACATCTAGAAGAGGCAGCCTTGGCTGGTATATCCCGGCTCTTCATGGTTTCTCTGGAGGGCCTGACCTGAGACAGAGCTCCTCCCTTGGCCTCTGAGCCCCTGCACGGAAGGGAGCAGGACGGCCTGGCACACAAGCTTCACACGGCCCAGATACCACTCGGATGAGAGAGTGGCACAGACAGGCAGGAATGCAGGAACCAGCAGGACTCATGGAGAGCTGGGGCACTTGAAAGGATCTTCATGGGCAAAAGGGTCCCAGAAGTCCAGGCAAGGCCACCCCCACTGCGCTGCATGCACTCATCCCTGGACCTGTCCATATCAGAGTCTGATTCAGGGTCCCTGGGAGCTGGAGGGTTCTCAGCTGCTGCCCGCTCCAGATGAGGCCATCCAGGCCCTCTGAGCAGGAGGTTGAGGTTTCTGGGGAGCAGAGAAACCCAGGGTGGACAGTAGAGTGGATAAGATGGGCAGGTGAGGAGCCTCCCACACCACTGGGCGTAGCCTGAGGAGGAGGGAGGAGGAGGCAGGAGCCCAGCATGGAGCCCACAGGCCGGCCTTTGCTTTCAGATGCTCCTGCACATCCTGGGGTTGGACGTCAGGTAAGAAAGTCAGGCTGACATTGGGTCGCTGCCACTGGTGATGGGAAGGGGCCACCCAGGCCAGGGACAGAGGCGGTGTTAGCCCTTGCTGACCAGAGTGCTGCCTGGCTGTGAGTGAGCAGCAGAGTGATGGGAAGTTGAGGAAAAGAGAATTTGGCAAAGAACAAACGCACTGGACACTTTGCTCAGGGTGGTGGTGGTCATCCCAGAGTGCTCGAGAATATAACCCTTTAACTTTCCTGCAGGCTTCACAGAGCCCAGGGAGATCAGTGCCAGCCGGGATTTGGCACAGGCTTCCCAAGGGAAGAGGGCACCTCCCTCAAACCAGCTGCTCAAGGGGACAGCTTCTGGCAGACCTTTCAGGGGACCAAGATTGTGGCCATCAACCTGGACTCCAGGGCTTGTCTGCCTTGCTCCTGAGGTTATGATGGGGTCCTGAGACACCCATGGACACACAAGAGACTGGTCATAGGCCACAGGCTAAGGGTCCCAGAGTGCTGGGCCCCAGAAGTCTGGCATAAGGAGGAAGGCCCCTGGAGGGACACAGGAGCAGACCAGGGAGGACAGACCCATTGCCATAAAGATGCCAAGAAGGGCTGGCATCGAGCTCAGTTGGCAGAGTGCTCACCTTGCAAGCACAAGGCCCTGGGTTCAATCCCCAGCACCGCAAAAAAAAAAAAAAAAAAAAAGAGAGATGCCAAGAGCACTGAGAGCCAGAAGAGCTGGGAGGACCCAGGGGACCTCAGGGAGGTGTGGCGAGGTGTGGCGGAAGAGGGAGCCCAGCATTGGCAAGTGCTAAAGGCAAGCCCAGGAGAGGCAGGGGACTGTGAAGGCCTTGTAAACAGAGGCCCTGCACCCACCGGAGTCCCAGAGAGGGACCACATGGGTAAGGGAGGAGACTAAGATGGACATGAGACTGGGGGCAGGGCCCCAAACAGGTCTAGATTGTATTTAAAGATCCGCCTTAATGGTGTTTAGGAAAAAGAGGGGGGACAAGGTGGGGCGTGAGGCGTGGGAAAACTGGTAGAGATGGAGCTCTTGAGAAAAGAGAGCTGGGACTATGGTTCCCCAACCAGGGTCAGCAACGTGCGTCATCAGTGGTCAGGGCGCAGGGCGAGCCTGCTCCACCTGAGGTCGGGCACAGAGGTGGAGAGTACGGCCAGCGCGCTCCACCTGAGGTTGGGGTGTGACCTCCCGCTTTACAAGAAGGCAGTCCACTGGCCCTGCTGAAAGGAAGGGGGGCCACAGCATGGACTTCCTGGGCTGCTTGTCGGAACCGAGCCACGAGAAAGGTGGGAAGCGGTCAGCAAGTGACAGCCAAGGCAAGGGACTGGCAGGGCCTTCCTCTCCAGCCCAGGCCACTGTCCAGCAGCCACAGTGGTAACTCGGGATGGGGACATGGGGCTGGGCCCTGTGTGCTGGGGAAGCCAGACCCGGCGAGGCCGAGGCCAGAGCCCTGTACCCCTGTACCCCAGCCCCAGTGCCAGAGCCACTCTGCCTCATGCAAGTAAAATCAGAACCAGAAAGCGGAGGAGGAGGCAAGATTGTGTCCGTCTCCCAAGGCCTCCAGGGACCTTGCCTGGCTCCCGCTCAGTACAGCCAGGCTGAGCAGGGTGCAGCCAGTTGCTGCTGCTAGATATAGAACCCAAGACCAGGGAAGCGGGGAGCAGGAGGAGTCTCCCTGGGGGCCACAGGTGGGCAAAGCCCTCACGTGGAACAAAGAGAGTCATGTGGTGGGCAGCGGCCTATGAAGCAGACCCTGGGGCAGAGGGGCCGCCAGACAGGTCCTGGGTGTGGTGCCTTCAGCCCAGCTCGCAGTGCTCCATCCTGGTGATGGTGCCGGACAAGCTGTCAGGCATGGGTTCATGGCTCACTCAAGCAATGGTCACCCTTTGGGAAGTGTGGGCGTCTGGCCTGGGCAACCTGACTACAGGGTGTGGGATGGGTGGTCAGACAGACTCAGGCATCCAGGATCCAGGAGGGGCGCAGGCAGGTGTGAGTGGAACCAAGGAGCCTTCTCCAGGGTCGGAGGTCAGGGTCCATCCACTGGCCGGGGGCAAGCTGGGTGGGGCCACAGGACAGGCTACATTCTCAGCTCCAGCTCCTGCCCCTGTGACCACATCCCAGGTCCAGGCAGGGCGGTGGTCTCAGTGCAGAACTGGGCAGGGACTTCAGAGCTCCCCCCACTGAGCCTGGGCCACTGCCAGGGCTCCACCCTCAGCAGCCTCCTCTCCCCTTGGCAGAATCCCCACTTCAGCTCCTTCGCTGACGAGCTCACGGACTACGTGACCAGGAGCATCCTGGCCATGCCCGTCATGAACGGCAAGGACATGGTTGCAGTGATCATGGCAGTGAACAAACTCAGCGGCCCCTGCTTCACCAGCGAAGACGAAGACGTGAGTGTGCAGGGACAGGGAGGCCACGTCCGACCCCTGCTGCCTGCTGCAGTCTCCCTGCTGCAGTGCTGTGCTCACACCCGCCTAGACCCACGTGTCCATCTGTGTGTGAGAGCCATGCCCCTTTGGCACCCCTGTGTGTGAGCCACGTCCCTCCCCACACCCATCTGTGTGAGCCACGTCCCTCTCACACCGGTGTGTGAGCCGTGGGCCTGCACCACACTCCTGAACTTGTGTGAGTCCACACCACCGTGTTTGTGAGCTGGTTACTCGCGTGCCCCGGTGCAGGTGGTGGTCCTCAGAGCCTGGGTGCTCATTCCCTCTGGAACCTGGGATGGCTGACTCCTGATGCACAATGACTCTTTCAGGTTTTCAAGAAGTACCTGAACTTCGCTGAATTGAACCTAAAGATCTATCACTTGAGTTACCTTCACAACTGTGAGACACGCCGGGGCCAGGTACGTACAGGGCAGCAGACCTGGCCTCAGGCCAGCCTGCTGTGCTCCTGAGCTGACCGTCCTCATGAGTGGCCAAGGCCATGTGCTCTGTGTGGGCTGGGCATGACTCTGGTCAGGCTGGCCCCAGTGCCCTGTGCCTGCCCTGCCCACAGGAAGCTCGGTGGTGGAGGTGTTGTGCACAGGTGTAGGCAGGGCTGCCCAGGAGGGAGGAGACTCTTCTGCGGCTGAGCTGAAGATGGGGCGGGTAAGGGCTCTGCAGGGTCAGAGCCCTCGCTCACTTGAACCCTGGCCATGGAGGGAGAGTGCCCACAGACGTGTAGGAGGTCCCACGCTTTTCAGACACACCCTCCAGCCCTCAAGGGCCTGATGGCGTGCAGTCCTGGAGCTTGGTGGCTGAGCTCCCTGGTAGGTTCAGCCCTGGCTGAGACTGGAATCTACTTTCTCTGAGAGCAAAGGACATGTGGGTGCCCTCCAGGATCAGTGCATCCTGAGCAGCAGAGGTGCCTGGAGAAGCCTCCAGTGCAGGTGACCCTCCAGCCTGAGTCCCCCTCACCCTGGGGGCCTGAAAAAATGTCAAGTAGGCAGTGCAAGTGTCCAGCACTGAGAAAACCACACCCAGGGTGCCCTTGGGGCCATGGAAGGCCACCGGCCACTTGTGCCTTGCCATTTCTTGCTCTGCTTCTGCTGCAATGCAGCCGGTCCTGGTCCCCTGCTCAAATCTGTTAGAAAGGAGGAGAGGCCACTGTGTCCAGGTCCCTTGTGCTGCCCAACCCCCGCCCTGACCCACCCTTGGCCCCTGTGCCTCCTCAGCATAGTCAGAGTCTGGACTGGGGTCTGCACTTCCTTCCTTTTTGGCACTACAAGACATTCCAGGCTTCTCTGTATGCTTTCTGCCCAGTCCTAGGACTGGCTCCTGCTCCAATGAACGAGCCCTGTTCCCTTGATGAGAACACGGTGCTGGGCATGCTGTCCGCTGCAGGGGAGTCCCTGCTTCCAGACCCTCTCTGCTGACATAGTGGGCTACCTTGTGTGTGTTGCATACCTGTTTTTCTGCATGCAGCTGTCTGCATCTGCATTAGGTTAAACACGGATGTCAGCCCACCCTTCTTGGTGATGTGTGATTCCCACCCATCCTGCCTCCCACCACTCACCACTCCCTTGGCTTGTTCAGAACCTGGTATTGGGACTGTTAGCCTGAGCTCCCATGAGAAGCACCTTTATCCAGCAGAGTGCAGTGCTGAATAGGTTCTGTCCCCTCAAGTCTAACAGATGCCACTCGTTTCCAAAGTTATAGAAACAAACCCCTTTTCCCCAGGCCCTGCAGCCAGGGAGCGTAGCACATTTGTAATGCTGCAAAAGTCTCTTGTCATGGTCTGTATTCTTCCTTGAATCCCTCAACCCACCTAATTGATTTTTTTGCACACAGAAGGTTAGTCTTTGTGCTTTGCAAAGTTCAATGGGCCTCGCCACATGCATAATGTCATATATCTACCATCACATTCTCATGAAGAGGACCTCCCTGCCCGAGAATCCCCAGCCACCTGCTCTCTTTCCCTGTCCCCACCTAACCCTGGGCAGTCACGGAGCTGCTCCTGGAGCATGTGGCCCTCCGTGTGGCTTCTTCCACTTCAACATGCACATAGGTCCCTCTGTGAGTCTCTGTGACAGGCACTCATTTCTTTTTATTGTTCAGAAATGTTTCCTTGTCTGGATTTGTCACAGTTCGTTTATCCGCTCCCCCTCTGAAGAACTCGCTCGTGTACCGCTCAGGCAGTTATGTAAAGCTGCCGTGGACATCCATGCAGGCCTCTGTGTGACACCAGTTCTCACCTCAGTGGCCCGGACAGCAAGGGGCTCCACTGCCAAGTCATGCTCGGCCGTGAGAAGCCACCCTGCATTCCCAGCAGCAGCGAATGAGGGCTCCCTGGGCTGCGGGCCACAAGCCTCACCAGCATCGGGTGCCGCGCATCCCGGGTCTTAGTGCACCAGCCGGGTGCAGGGCGCAGGTGGCTGGCCCACTGTGAGAGCTGAGAGCTGGCGAGCATTTGGTGTGTGCTTATTCACCACCAGCACATCTTATTCTCTGATGAGGTGTCTGTTCAGATCTTTCTTTAAACTGGGCTTTTTTCATATGGCTTAGTTTAAGGGTTTCTTGCATATTTTGAAAATAAGCTCTTTAACAGATATGTGCTTTGCACATACTCTCCCCAGATGTGGCTTGTCTTTTCACTATCTTTAGAGTATATTTGGCAAAAAAGAAGCTTTAAATTTCAGTAAAGTTCAATTTCTGAGATATAGAAAGTCCAGTGATCCATTGTCAGAATACGAGTATTTGGCCTTAAATGTAATATTGTGATGTGAGAAAAATAGCAGGAGGGGAGAAGAGAATAGAAAGTCACCAGCAGTTAACACCTGATGGTGACAGATTCACAGCTCTGTGACAAACAGAAGGGGGGACCCACCTGACCAAGGAAGGTAGACTGCACAGTGCCCTTCCCCGAGAAGGCCTTCCTGCCACAAGGGACAGAGGGAGGTGGGGACTGCTGAAGAACAGTTCCTCAAACAACCCATCAGGAGACAGTAAAACCTAGCAATGCTGGGAAAGAGCACCGCACGGTACTCAGCCAGGAAGGCACCAGGCAGGGACCTTGAGAATGACGGCACCAGGGAGTGAAGTGCTGACCGTAACTGGTCTGCATGTGCCCGCACATTAAAGCCTCAGTTCTCTGTGCCTCTTCTCTCTCAGGTCATTCTTTGGGTTTGGACAGGTGAGCAAGTTCCTCACACACGTAGCTTTTGTGGGTGTGGGGCCGGTACTGGGAATTTAACATAGGGGTGCTGCATCACTGAGCTACATACCTAGCCCTTTTTATTTCAAGACAGGGTCTCAGGGAATTGTTGGCCTTGAACTTGAGAGTGAACTTCCTCAGCTTCCTGAGTTGCTGGATTGCAGGGGGCACCACCATGCCTGGCTCCGAGGCATCATGAATGCTCACTGTGCATTGTATCTGCGCCTAAATGTCCAATTCAGACCACAGAGGCGAGGACCCCAGCACTTTCTATACCTGTGTTCCACACAGGTTCAGAGTCACCTTATGTAGGTGATGAACTCCCGTCAAGATTCACGTTATAAAGTAGGTGTCTACGTGTTCCATTTTCAACCACTTATGACAAGGCAGCAGTACCTCTCTCCTGATTGCTTCAGGGCTGAATCAAAGATCAGCAGTCTTTGTGTGGGTCGGTTCTGGGTTCTCAGATCCCTCCTATCACATGGGATCCTCAACTCTGTGGCCCTGTAGTGAGTCCTGCTGGGTTCTGGGCTCTCATTTCCTCCCTTTCCTGTCTGTTCTTCATCTCTGGATGAGCAGTGAGACCTGCTGGGTTCTGGGCTCTCATGTCCTCCCTTTCCTGTCTGTTCTTCATCTCTGGCTGAGCAGTGAGACCTGCTGGGTTCTGGGCTCTCAATTCCCCCTTTTCCTGTCTGTTTTTCATCTCTGGATGAGCAGTGATTCCTGCTGGGTTCTGGGCTCTCATTTCCTCCCTTTCCTGTCTGTTCTTCATCTCTGGCTGAGCAGTGAGACCTGCTGGGTTCTGGGCTCTCATTTCCTCCTTTCCTGTCTGTTCTTCATCTCTGGCTGAGCAGTGAGACCTGCTGGGTTCTGGGCTCTCATTTCCTCCCTTTCCTGTCTGTTCTTCATCTCTCTGCCTGAGCAGTGAGTCCTGCTGGGTTCTGGGCTCTCATTTCCTCCTTTCCTGTCTGTTCTTCATCTCTTGCTGAACAGTGATTCCTGCTGGGTTCTGGGCTCTTATTTCCTCCTTTCCTGTCTGTTCTTCATCTCTGGCTGAGCAGTGAGTCCTGCTGGGTTCTGGGCTCTCATTTCCTCCTTTCCCGTCTGTTCTTCATCTCTGTGGCTGAGCAGTGAGACCTGCTGGTTTCTGAGCTCTCATTTCCTCCTCCTGTTTGTTCTTCATATCTGGGGCTGAGTAGTGATTTATGCCTGGGTTCCTGGCTCTCATTTTCTCCCTTTCCTAATATTCCTCCCTATCCATAGGCCTAGAATTTTGTTCCCTGTTTTTTCATACAGAGGTTCCTGTGTTCAAATTTTTGCCTGTATCCTCCACCTCACTTCATTAACAGGTTCTTGCACACAGGGCTCTGTCTGTGCTCAGCCCCCTTTACTTGGCATTTCTTGCCCGCCCCCATACCATTCTCTGTGATGTCATCTCATGCTACTAACAGAGTCTCACTTATACTCACACAACCTCCAGGATGTCCTGACCACCAACATTACTTCTCTCTCAAGCCTGAGAATAGATTTTCCTGTCTTGGTCCATGCCGAGATTTACCACTTCACTGTGGTGCTCCACTTTGAATTTTGGGTCCTTTGTTGGCCTCAGAGATGGCAGCTTCCTCTCCTGCTCTGAGGCCACCACAGCAAGCAGTGGGTATATCTCCTGTAGGAATGGGGGTCCCCAAACCCTGGAGGATGTGTGGAGCCCCAAACTGTTCCCCAAACGCTATGTGCCAAAACTGTTAGAATACCGAGGTGCCACAAGAAATCAGGAGTAAGCTTGAAAGTGGGTGGGCAATGCAGACTTTACCTCTGCCGAAGGGCTGCTATATATATATATATAGAATCTGCTATATGTATATATAGAATATACATGGAATCTGCTGGCAAGCACCCCGGGCAGAATGTCTGCCTGCTTTGACCCCTAACACAGTGCTGTCCTTCACTCTGGTTGGAGGAGCTCTGGGCTACAATCTACATCATTAACTAACTTTTAAAGTAGCATAGGCAAGGGAAGGGCTCTAATTAAATGGCTAGACTGGCTCCAATTAAGGCTGAATGCTGCTCTCTGAAAATGTACCGTGGGACTTCCTGTGCCCCACGGCCTGCTGTGCTGCCCTGCACAGAACTGAGTCTGACCTTCTCTTTCTTCTGCTGCTTTAGGCTTGGATCAGTCTTTTCCTCGTTTCCCGAGTCTGTCCTCTTTCCTAACAAGTGCATTCGATACTGTGAATCTCCTTCTAAGCCTGGCTCTTGCCGTATCTCACAAGTTTGATAAGTTGTATTTTCACTTTCATTTAGTCCAAAATCTTTTCAAATTTCTCCAGAGGTTTTAGTCCATATAGTGCTTGATCTGTTGTTCGATCTGCTTTGGAATTGTCCAGTTCTCTGTTATCAATTTCTAGACTAATTCCTCCGTAGAGTGAGAACATGTATCTTGTCAGTGCAATTCGTCTAAATGGGTTAAGGTGTATTTTGTAACCCACAATGTGCTTTGGCAGCTGGAATAGAAGCTGTGCTCTGCTGCTGGGGGCGAAGTGGTCTGCAGGTGCCAGTTGCACCTAACTGGTTGGCTGTGAGTTCAACCTCTTGCTCATCCTCCTACAGCTCTGCCATTTTCTGATGGGGGGAGCTGGTACATCCCACAAAAGTGGAGTGGCCTGCAACCCTCAGGCCTGGCCTGTCCTGGGGCCCTGCACCGTGCCAGTGCATGCAGCAAGGGTGGCTAGACCTTCTTGGAGAAAAGATCCTCCATCTCCATGCAACGCCTTCTCCACCCCAGATCCTCCTCATGAGAACTCTGCGTGTTCCAGAGTGAATTCAGCTGCTCAGCTGCTTTCCTTTGGTGTTGTGCACAAACCCCTCCCTTCCTTGCTCTCGAACCATCTGTCTTTCCACCTGAAGGGCATTTCCTGCAGACAGCACAGTGTGTGCCTGGGCTCTTCGCACTGAAGTGACTGCTGCATGGCTGGACTACCCTCTGCTGTGTTCTTAACTGCTTTCGACGTGTTGCTCTTGCGAGTTGTCTTCTGGTTCTATCTGAAAACCAGAAGACACCTTCTCTGGTTTTAACTGAGCATCTTACATCATTCTATTTTCTCTCTCCTCTGAGCAATTATACTGTTGCCAGGATTTGACCAGTGGCTCCAGGAGCCTCAATCGGGTAGGTCCAGGCACGCGTTGGGGGCTACAGAGGGAAGGAGCAAAGGCCAGGCCACCCCTGTGGCTTTACCCCAGCACTGATCACACAAAGTGTCACCAGCCCCATGGGAGCCATGGCTGCTGTGGATGGGAGCAGTTTCAATCCCTGTCACGAGATGCTTATATCTCAGACCTACTGATCCTGGTCTCCAAGATGAACTAGGGGAGAGATCAACCCAGAAGGACCAAGTCCAGAGGGCAAGATGGAGCCAGTGAGTCAGGAACGGTCCTTCTTCTATGCTTGCCCTTTAAGACTCTTACCGCTGCCCTGGAACAGCAACATGCAGTATGGCAGCTCTGAGACCTGGTTCAGTGACTGCTTCACCACAGTGTGGGTGCCCGATGACCAGTTATCATGGCGGGCCCTGCGATGCGGCCAGTCACTCAGCCCCACGCAGACAGCAGCCCCACACAGTGCTGCCACACTCCCCCGAGCAGCTCCCATTGGGCCAACTGAGAGTCAGGACATGCCACATCCCTCGTTTCTGCTCTGATGCTCTTCCTGCACTTCTGCCCGTGCACTGGGCTCTGGCATCACCGGTCCATCCCTGGGGCTCACAGCCCTGTGGGGTTTCCCTCCTTCCTGGCTTTCCACGGGGCCTTCTGCACAGAGACAGGGTCATTCTGGTTCCTCCTCTGCTGCTCCCCAGCTCTGAGATAACCTTGAAAGCAGTTGCAGGGCTGGGTGTGGCTCACGGGCAGAGGCCTGCCTAGCAGGCTCAAGGCCCTGGCTCCATCCGCAGCAGCACAGAGAAAGAATGAATAAAACATCTGCAAACATTCCCAAGCCCTTCCATGCAGTGCTTATTCCACCGCAAGGCAAGCCAGGAGAACCCCTGGGGCTCCAGGTTCAGGGCCATGGCACATCCAGCCTGGCTCCCGGAGGCTCCCTGATCTCCTTGGAAAAGCACAGCTGCTTTTGGGGGAACCTTGGCAGACGCAGCCCAAGAACTCACTGTCCAGGCCCAGAAATATCACAAGTAAGTGTCTCGAGTCCCAGCAGCCCTGGGCCCAGACAGGAGACCCAGCCCTGTGCCCCATGGCATCCTTGCCAGGAGTGAGGAGGGCTGCTGGGCCCTGGACCTCCTGTTCCTAGTCACAGCCACCCATATATCCCAGGTGCCCCTGTGGGGACTGTCCTGGGGCCTTTCAGGGCCTGCCCCACTTCACACACATGCCTCCTGTGGGTCTCATCAGGGCCCTGTGCCCCCCAGAAGCCACATCCCAGGACCTGGGCGTGTTCTCTACCTGGAAGGTCTGTGGCTGGTCCCTCCCATTGCTGCCTTCCTGCCTTTCCCAGAAGCGTTCCCACTCCTAGCCTCAGCGTCCCTCTCCTCTTACACCCCTACCAGTGCACCCACCCAGCAGTCAGAGTCACACTTCACAACTCAGGTCCTGCTGCTGGTGGCCTTGGGGCTCCCCTGCAACCTGGCCCCTCCACCAGGAGCACTGATCCCAGACAGCCCCAAATCAGAGGGCAAGTTGCAGGGTCAACATCCCTTGTTCTGTGGGGCAGTTCCCCATCCCCAACCCAGGCAGCAAGTGCATTAGGCACTCTCAGGATAGCAGACTGTGCACCTTCCTCCCCAGCTTCCCAGGCCACAGGCCACACCCCAATGGGAGTGCAGAGGGCAGACACCCATGTCTCCACAGTACTTGTCTGGCCCTGGGAAACACCGTCTGAGGCCACACACTGAGCATCTCCAGGAAGCCAGGCCTCAGGAAGCACTGGCCTTGGAAAGGAAGTGTCTGTGAGGACCGAAGGCCCCAGGGCTTGAAGGGCAGCTGGAGCTCACTCCATTCCTCCCTCCTGCTGGTAGCCCAGCAGGTCCTGCAGGTGCTCCCCCTGCCCATCTCCCTCCCAGTTGGGCTCCTTCTGAAAAGTACCTTGACCACTCTGATCAGAGCCAGCAGAACAAAAGAAGCCACAGGCTTGGCCCTGGACCTTGGAACACCTCTCTGTCCCACCATATCAGCCCCTGTTCATTTTCCATGGAGCAATTTCCACTGCCCGTCACCATCAAAGACTGGAAGAGGCCCAGAGGGTACAGGTCTGTGGCCAGTAGCCATCCACCTGTGTGTCTGGGCCTGATGGCTCATCCAGAGGCCCATGGACTTGCCCAGCACCCCAGGACAGGCATGGAAGAGCCTCAATGTCAGGGGCTTACCCTGGGAACAAGTGGGAGTTTCAAAGTCAGGAAGCAGTGGGGAGGGGCTGGAATCCCACGTAATGTCCTGGACACAGGGTTGGGGAGGGCTGCCCTGGTGTCCACTGTTCTTCCCCCATAATTCCTCAAGAGCAGAGAGAAAGATGAACTGCAGAGAAGACATTTTGAGTTTGGGTTCTGACACCCTTTGTCCTTATTACCCTGATTTTAGGGTAACTCCTCGTAGGGTAATGGCTGCCTCCTGCTAGTGGGGCTCTGCTGTGATGGCCTGTCCCCTCTCTAAGGCCTCTGGGGCTGAGTCCCCCATGGCCAGCAGGTGTTGATATGTGTGGGTGTGCTGGGGGTGGTGGTCAACAGGACTCACCACTCCGTGGGGAGAGGAGGAGGTCCGTGAGCCACCTAGCAATAGGACACTTGTCCCTCGGCCACACCCGCCCTTGTCCCACCTCAAACTGCACTTGATTGAACATTTCCAACATTTTTTTCAAAGACTTATCCTATTTTAGTTGACAAGTCACACCTGTGCACACCTGTGGGTCCATGTGCTGCTGCCATACTCCCATTGCAGAATGACGGATCAGTCCCACCAGCACATCCAGCACCTCAGACACACATGCTTCTTCTTGGAGAGGACACCTGGGACCCACCTTCACTGCTGTGAAACCTGAGAGTTCACTGAGGATGCAGCTACCTCCTCTGAGAGGAGGCACCTGAACTGCTGCTCCCCAGGACCTGGAAACTTGTGCCTGGCCCCTACTCTCCCCTCCTGCCCACCCAGCTCCTGGGGGACACAGCCCTAGTCTCCACTTGGCTCAGCTCAGCCTTCCCAGATTCCACATGAACAAGATGCTGCAGCATCTGTCTCTGAACCAGTTTCATTCAGGGTTTCACCTGTGACACGGAGGGAGATTCCGTACCTTGGCTACCATGAGTAGTGCTGCATCCTTTCAACATCCTGATTCAAGTCTTTCGGGCAAATATTCAGAAGTGGGATTGCTGGATCATACAGTACTTCACTTTTAGTGTTTTAGGAACCTCCTACTGATTTCCAAAACAGCTGTCCTGATTTGCAAGTCCACCAACAGTGTGCCAGCTCCCTTTTCCCCACATCCTCACTAATGCGTAGCTCTCATGTTTTCGAAGTAGCCAGTTGAATAACTGTCAGGTGATATCTCATTGTGATTTTAATTTGCATCTGATTAGAGATGTTGAGCATCTTCTCATATATCTTTTGGCCATTTGTACATCTTCTCTTGAGAAAGGAGCTTTTTAATTTGGTGAAGACCCATTTCTCTATTTTTTCTGTTGTAGCCTGTGCTTTTTTGTTCATGCAAAAAAAAAAAAAAAATCACTTTCCAGACCAATGTCATATAAACTGTTAGAACTGATAAACAAATTCATTAGTGTTGCAGGATACAAAATCAACTTACTGAAGTCAGTAGCATTTGTGTACACTGAAAAAGAAATTAAGGAAACAATCTCATTTCCAATAGCTTCCAAAAATATTTAGGAATAAATTTAACCAAGCAAGTGAAAGATTTTCATATTAGAAACTATAAAACATTGATGAAAGAAATTGAAGACAACACAAATAAATGGAAAGGCATTCCATGTACATGGATTGGAAGAATTAACATTGTTTAAATGTCTGTTATGCAAAGCAATCTACAGATTCAATGCAATCCCCTTCAAAATTCCAATGCTATTCTCCTTAGAAATATAAAAACAGCCCTACAACTCACATGAAACCACTAAAGACCACAGATAGCCAAAGCAAACTTGACTGAAAAGAACAATACTACAGCGTCATACTCCCAGATTTCAGAGTGTGTTACAAGCTATAGTAATCAAAGAAGCACGCTGCCAACAAAAATAGATACAGGGGCCCATGGAATAGGAGTCCAGAAATAAACCCAAATTGATTGATTTCAACAAGGTGCTAAGGACATACCACAGGGAAATACATGGTGCCAGGAAAACTGGCTATCCACATGCAGAGAAATGAAAATGAACCCTTATCTGAACTCTTATGCAAGAATCAATGCAAAATGGATTGCAGACTTAAACGTAAGGCTTGAAATTAAAAAAACAAGAAGAAAATGGGGAACGTTTCCAACATTTTCAAGTCAAGCAATTTCACACAAGAATGTGGGCTTTGAGCACCCTTGAGGAGCTGGGTTTGCACACCTCACCTCCTGAGCTAGGCCACTGGCCTCAGACCGGCCACTGAACTGGCCACTGCAGCCAGCCAAGGAGTGGGGGGTGAAGACATTCCTCATTCCAGGACTGGGATGAGCCTGAGAAGGCCTCCCACAGGAGGACAGAGTGGCCTATGTGGGGAGTCGGAAAGGACTGGGTCAGGGCCCTGCAGGCACTGAGGGGAGTGAAGGCCGAACAGGATGCAAGACACTGAAATCCTAGCAGGCAGTGTCCCCCAGCGGGGAGAGAGGGGCAGCCTGAACAGCTCCCACAGGAAGACCCCACAGAAGGTCTGCACAGAACTGGAGCGCTGGACACTGTGCAGCCACTGAGATGAAGTGTTCCGCAGGCAGGCCGTGGGGCCTGGGCAAAGGGCCCCGGTGCCTGATGCTGGCCAGCCGTGGCTACGCAGGCAATGGACACCCAGGCAAAGAGGCGCCTGCTGCACTCTGAAGGGGGGCAGCTGCAGCCCCCTTATGCCTGTCCAGCCCTGGAAAGTCACAGACGAATCCAGGGCAGAGGCCTGGGGAGGGGCTGCCTGGGTTCAGACACCTTGGACTCTTCACCTCCCTCACTGGGGGCCATGACAGACCTGGTCCCTGGCTGCGGGAAATGACTCTGGTAAACCGAGGTGGTGCTGGTGGCACCAGGGACCAGGAGGGAGTATGGGTGACAGGACAGGGATGGGAGAGCGAGGTCTCACCTGGGACCTGCACTGTGAGCTCCTCCTCAGTGGACATGTTCTGCACTCTCCCTGTGAACGTCAGGTTGGGGGGTTGGACTCAGCCCTCGGTTGCAGTCGCTGGAGTTCACCTTCCCTTCGTTCCTGTGCTGTGGGTGTCTGAGTACGAGGGGGACAGGCAGAGCAAAGCCACTCTTAGCTTCAGGGGGTGGGAGGGCTGGCCGTGGAGTCCAGGGCTGCCAACAGGGGTCCTGGTGCAGGCTGGGTGTCGGAGGCCCAGGCACCCCGGCCCCGCTGAGATGGTGTGGCAGAGGCTGCGGCGCACTGGGGAGAGGAGACACCAGGCACCCGCTCACGTGCAGGCTGAAACACAGTGCCAAGGCTGGTGGTGAGGCCAGGCCTCACCCACCTCTCTGGACGATGGCAGGCTGGGCAGAGGAAGGGAGCCAGAGGCCAAGCCACCATGCTCAGAGGAAGCGCGTTAGCAAACCGTCTCCCCTGTGCTGAGACAGAGGGTCTGATGTCCAGCAAATTCACCTCCTCATACCCCAGCTTCCTGAAGGCCCAGTGCAGGTAGTCCATTGGAGGCACAGCCAGAGTTTGTCTTTCGACCCAGAGCAATTGATCTCGGTTTTCACTCTCTCCTCCCTCTGGAGTTTCACCCATTGACCAAACATGAGGCCAGTGCTGGGTAGTGTGTGGCAGGATCGCAACCAAAGCCCAGCGACCTGGCTGCTCAGGGGATCCCGGGTCCCTCTGGGTCAGGAAGCAGAATCCTATGCTCAGATGAAGAACTGGGTTATGTCCAGGGGTCAGTGTGCTCCCGGGCTCTGTGGTCAGATGCCCACGCACTGCATGTTGCAGGGTGAGTTGACCCCAGAGCTGCTGTGGTCAGCCAGTTGGCGTCTGCAGGTCCACAGGAGTGCCACTCCCTCCAGGTGCTGCTCTGGTCAGCCAACAAGGTGTTCGAGGAGCTGACAGACATCGAGCGGCAGTTCCACAAGGCCTTCTACACGGTGCGGGCCTATCTGAATTGTGACCGGTACTCGGTGGGCCTCCTGGACATGACCAAGGAGAAGGTGAGGCCTGGGCTCTCAGGGGCTTTCCTGCCCAGCCTGACCCAGCTCCAGGATGACTCTCTCCTCTCCTCTCCTCTGCCCAGGAATTTTTTGATGTGTGGCCTGTGCTCATGGGAGAAGCCCAGCCATACTCAGGCCCACGCACACCTGATGGCCGGGTGAGTGGTGGTGTCAGTCCAGGCCCAGCTCCTGCCTTGGCTCCCCTGGCTCCAACTCCAGGGCAAGGCTGTGGGGAGGACTCCCACCCCAGTTGCCCATCTGTCCCAAGGGTGGGGTGGCTTCCCCAGAACGTCTTCTCACGAGGCCCGTGCACACGTGCGGCCAAGTGGTGTGCGGGGTTCAGTGGGACAGAAGGAAGGTGGCTATAAATCAAGTGTGCAGTGTGTGTCCCTGACCAGGCACGCAGTGTGCGGTGCTGGCTGCAGGTGTGTGAAAGTGAGCGTGCAGCACATGCCTGGGGTGTGTGCTGATGTGTGCACCTGTGGCCTGCGTGTGTGTGGTGGTGTAGAGCTGTGCACACCCATGTCTGGGCAGTGTGTTGGCCCTCTCCCCTCTCAGGGAGGGGTCCCATCGAGGAGCTAGACCAGAGGGCTGCAGCTGATGTGTTCTGATTCTCAGGAAATTGTCTTCTACAAAGTCATTGACTACATCCTCCACGGCAAGGAGGACATCAAGGTCATTCCGTAAGTGCCGGGTTCTTCTAGCAGCACCACCAGAGGGGCCCCCTCAGACCAGGCACCTCCTTCGGAGTAGTGGGTTCCCAGATTTCTCAGGTGGAGCCAGCATGGCCCACCTGGCCTGTGGCCCTGCAACTCGGGGCAGGGAAGCTGCCTCCCTGCTCTGAGGCAGTGAGGAGGGAATCCAGGAGTTGAGGAGGGAGGTGGACCAGCCCGAGCACTGAACGTTCAGAGTAGGCATCCAGTGGGATCAGGTGAGCTGTGCAGGTGGCTTGGAGGTCAACTTGGAGGTCTCTTGGCTTGGCCAGCCCAGTGCTCATAGGAGGGCTTCTTCCTCAAGGAGAAGTTCAGTACAGAGCTCAGGCCAAAGCTCCAGTCTAGAGGGACTGGGGAGAGGGGTGCCCTCCTCAACCCTACACAGTGTGCTCAGTGACCCCGAGATCTGGCAAGACCCCACCCCAAGCTCCAAACAGGCACCAGGATCCAGGTGCCAGGCCTGAGTAAGCTGGGCCAGGACTGCAGGACAGGTGATGGACACTGAGTCCCAGGCTGACTGAAGCCATGGGTCTTCCAGTAGGGGAGCAGTCCTTGCAGAATGAGAGTCCCCAGCAGGGTGGAGTGGGACAAGCCTCATCCTCTGGCCTCCTCCAGTTCTCACCAGGTTCCCAGCATCATCCCCAGCTCCACTGAACTCGGAGAAGGGGGTGACATGAACGCTCACATGCTGTCACATCCCACAACTCAAGTATCTGTCCATCTGATCCTCTGCTTCTCTCCCCCAGCACACCCCCAGATGACCACTGGGCCCTGGCCAGTGGCCTTCCAACCTACGTGGCAGAAAGTGGCTTTGTGAGTACTGTGACCCTGGGCCAGACCCGCGCTTGCTGGTGCTTAAGGCCAGCGCTCCGCTTCCTGCCTCCCTTCACTTGGCTCGTTAGAAGTCGGTCTCTCACAAGCAAGGCTGGGCGGGTCCGTGCTTTTGGAGCCAGTGTGCATGCGGCTGCTCCAGGTGACACAGGTTCTGTCCTTTTCCAGATCTGTAACATCATGAACACCTCCACTGATGAAATGTTCAAGTTCCAGGTACCTGTGCAGTCACAGAAAGTGTGCGTCTTAGGAAAGGAAGTATTTCAGTTCAGAAATGATAGGCTGATTCAGTTCTTGCTGCTTGAGAAGCAGCCCAGTCCCAGTGGCTGATGGGAAGCATGTGTTTGTGCCCACAGGTCTGCAGGTGGGCTGGGCTCTCTCAGGCTCTGTTGGTGTTGCCAGGCTCTGCTGGGCTCAGCTGACCTTGACTGGGCCCAGCTGATCCTGCCTGGGCTCAGCCGATCCTGTCTGTGCTCAGCTGATCCTGAGGGGGCCCAGCTGATCCTGAGGGGGCCCAGCTGATCCTGCCTGGGCTCAGTTGGTCCGAATGAGTTCAGCTGGGCCAGGCTGAGCTCCAACAGTCATTTGTCTGCTCTTCATGTCCTTATCTGGGGACCATGGGCAGGGCAGGCTCTTTCTGGGGGGGTCACATGGACTGATGGGACATGCTTTGTCTCCGAATGCCTCCTGGAAGAATGGCCCTTTTCCATCATGCAGGCCCAGCCCCTTTGGGATGGCAGACAGAACCAATTACACGATACACAGGGCCCAGTACAAACTGGAAGCGTGAGGCTCACGTTGAGCAGTTAGGGAACAGCGTTAAGAGCAGGGCGGCATGGGCCTCCCGAGAAGGACTTCTGGGGACTGCCACCCTCGTGTGCCAAGTCCTCATGACACGAAGTCCTCAGACAAGCCAGGGTGAAGAGACAGGAACTAGTCCTGGCTCCACCCCTGCAGACAGCCAGATGAGGCTCTCTCCCTGGCAACGCGCTGGCCAGGGCCAGACCCAAGGCTGCCCTCAGCTCTTCCTGCCCCGGCAGGAGGGACCCCTGGATGACTCTGGGTGGGTCATCAAGAATGTGCTGTCCATGCCCATCGTCAACAAGAAGGAGGAGATTGTGGGGGTGGCGACCTTCTACAACAGGAAAGACGGGAAGCCCTTTGATGAGCATGATGAAGTTCTCATGGAGGTAAACCCGTGGGGGTGGCTGTGCACGATGGTGGGGTTACCAGCAAGTGGGGGACCTCCACTGCCTCAGCCTCCCCCCAGCACAAGGTCAGGGAGAGTGGACATGGGGGAAGACCACGAGGCCACATCCCTGCAGGCCCCACTGGAAGGTGCTGGCTGTGCCGCAGGAGGCCAGGCACCTCCCCACGGAATGGCCAGCAGAGCTGGTCAGGGAGCACGGGGAGCTGGGTGACCCTGCAGTTCTGTCTCCAGTCCCTGACGCAGTTCCTGGGCTGGTCAGTGCTGAACACAGACACCTACGACAAGATGAACAAGCTGGAGAACCGCAAAGACATCGCCCAGGACATGGTTCTGTACCACGTGAGATGCGACAAGGACGAAATCCAGATGATCCTGGTACCACACCTTGCATTCCACAGCGCCTCTGTGTGGGGGAGGCAGGGAGCCCAGGGGAGGACACATCCCTGGGGCCTGACCCCAGGTCCTGCCCGGGCACCCATACACTGCCTGCCCAGCCCTGGGACTTCCCGGTGCCTCAGTCTCCGCTGAGGATGGGTGTGCTCAGGGCCCTCCTGCCCATCATGAGAGGCTCCACCTGTTGTCCACGCAGAGTGCTGAGATGCAGGAAGGTGAGCCGCACGCACGCACATGCACACTCACAACAGACTCATGCAAGCACACACACACGCACGTGCAGTCACACGCCCTGGAGCTCTCAGGCACCTGTCACTCCCATGAGGGTGCCTGTCCATTTGGAATCAAGGGTACCCTGGCCCAAGGAGACAGCCGCCCATCAACACTCGGAGTCCCTTTGTCCAACGTGCTCATGTGTGAAGGTGATGGTCACTGTCTCACTCAAGCAGTGAGGGCAGTGCCGTCCCTGTCCCGTGACCTGCCCATTGCTCCTTTTAGCCAACGAGGGAACTCCTGGGGAAGGAGCCTGCAGACTGTGAGGAGGACGAGCTGGGGAAGATCCTGGTGAGCACCTGCTGCCAGCAGGAGGGGAGTCCTGGGACAGGGTGCCATCTCAAGGTGCTGGCCATCTGTGGGGCTGTGGCTAAGTGCTCCGCACTCCTCAGCAGACCTGTGTCTGCAGGACCCTGGCTCTGAGTCTTTCCTGTCCTGCTGGAGCTGACTTCACATCTGCACTGCCAGCCACGTCTGTATGCCTCCTGTCTGCTCCATGCTTCCAGAACTGTCCACATTGTAGTCTCTGCAGGCATGGCATGGACCACGTGTCCACCCACGCTGCCCCTAGAGCAGTGCCAGCTGCCTGGGAACCCCGTGTGCGAGCACACACAGGACACACGCACACAAGCCTGTGTGTCTCCCAGAGAACATCACAGATCACCCGGGCAGTCGAGTGACACCTCTATTTCTGTCACCTGTGTGACTTAGCAGTCATCTGGGTTGTTCGTCCCACCATGTGGCCGTGGAGCATGTGATCATGCTTGACAAATTATGATGGTCCCCAGTGTCTGTCGCCTGTGCTGTGTGCGTGTGCGACCCCATGAGTTGGCACGTAGGTGCATGTGTCCACCCACCTCCATGTCTGCCAGTCTTTTCCTGAACATATCTCTGGGTTTTTTTTTTTTTTTTTTGGAACCAGGGATTGAACTCAGGGACACTCGGCCACTGAGCCACATCCCCAGCCCTATTTTGTATTTTATTTAGAGACAGGTCTCACTGAGTTGCTTAGGGCCTCGCTAAGTTGCTGAGGCTGGCTTTGAACTCTCGATCCTCCTGACTCAGGCTCCCAAGTCGCTTGGATTATCAGCGTGCGCCACCACGCCCGGCTCATATCTCTGTTTTTGCTAGTTTGCTTCCCTGGCATCATCACTGTCTACCCCGGGTGGGAGGAGAGGAAGGACGGACTGAGTCACAGGGGATGTGGCATCCCAGGCCACAAACTGCAGATCTCACCAGAGATGTCAAGGCATCTGGCTGGAGAGAGGGTTCAGAGAGGAGGACGGATGAGGAGCAAGTGGGGCTGGTGGGCCTGCCTCCCTCAGCCCTCAATGCCCCTGCAGAAGGAAGAGCTGCCAGGGCCCACCAAGTTCGACATCTATGAGTTCCATTTCTCTGACCTGGAGTGCACGGAGCTGGAGCTGGTCAAGTGTGGCATCCAGATGTACTATGAGCTGGGCGTGGTGCGCAAGTTCCAGATACCCCAGGAGGTGGGGGCATGTTGAGAGTCCTGATCCCCAAGAGGAGGAGGGCATGGTTAAGGGTCCCTGATCCCCTGGGAGGTGAGAGGGCATGGTTGAGGGTCATGATCCACAGGAGGTGGGAGCCATGTTTGAGGGTCACTGATCCACAGGAGGTAAGAGGCAAGGTTGAGGGTCCCTGATCCCCAGGAGGTGGGAGGGCATGGTTGAGGGTCCTGATCCACAGGAGGTAGGAGGCAAGGTTGAGGGTCCCTAATACCTAGAAGGTGGGAGGGCATGGTTGAGGGTCCCTGATCCCCTGGGAGGTGGAGGGGCATGACTGAGGGTCCTGATACCCTGGGAGGTGGGAGGGCATGGTTGAGGGTCCCTGAAATGCCAGGTGGTAGGGGCATGGTTGGGGCTCCCAGAACTTTCAGGAGGTAAGTAGGATGTGGTGATGGGTGTACCAGGAAGTTTTAGGAATAAACACTTAGGTACAGAATTTGTAAAATACATGAAGTGGACCTAGAAGAAATGAATGGATGCATGAGTAGAAGGGTGGATGGATGGAGAAGAGATGTAGAGATGGAGGAAGTGTGGATCACAGTTGAAGGGAGGATGTGTGGAAGGAAAAATGGGCAGATAGATAGACAGATGAATGGATGGGCAGATGCATAAATGGATGTGTGGGTGAGTGGGTGGATGAAGGACAGAGCAGTGGACAA
>JAJEJO010000579.1:495806-544009 GCA_020662805.1 Glaucomys volans | reverse complement strand
TGGGGATAGAACTATGGACAGGGAGTTGAGTGGGTAGATGGACAGCACAGTGGACAAGCAGGTGAGTGGTGGATAGACAGAGCAGTGGGCAGGTAGGTGAGTGGATGGATTGGGACAGGGCAGTGGCACATGGTTCATGGAATGGAACAGCCCCTCACCCAGGCAGTAATCACCCAGAGTCCCTTGGGGTCACATCTGAGGTCGATGTGGCCCTCTCAGCTCTGGTCCCTGGGTTCTGCTCTCACCTCCAGTTTCTTCCTCTGTCCTGCCCCAGCTCCAGAGCTTCTTCCCCACACCCAGAGGGAGCCCATCACCTTTCCTCACGCTCCTCAGAGAGCAGGCGTGACAGGCTGTTATTTTTGGAGGAAACTCTAGTAAATACTAAGGGAAACACAGAAAGAGAATTTATAGAAATGCTAACAGAAAAAATATTTCCAAATAATTTTCTGACCCTGAATATCACAATGGAAGCAACAGGCTCCTCTGACCCATATACCCTTGCCCCAGTGGTAACTACCTGCAAGAGTCCCCCACCCTCCTGTCCATAGCCCACACATCTGGCCCATTCAAATATCCATGGCTCGAACTGATTCTTAGAGTCTCCCCAGGGCCTGTTTCCCAGTTTGGGGCTGAGGCCCCAACTCCTATTGGCAGAAGCCATTCTTGGCTCTTCCCCACCTGGCTCAGGCTTCCTGCACCCCTGCAGGTACCCAAGATCACTTCCCACCCAGGAAGTGCAGGCAGTGGCCACTTGAAACAAGAGGACGGGAAGCTCTGGGACTAGCCATCAGATGCAAGGCTTGGGTGACTCCCTGCTGACGCACAGCCTGCATGTCCCCTGCCCCAGGTCCTGGTGCGGTTCCTATTCTCTGTCAGCAAAGCCTACAGGAGGATCACCTACCACAACTGGCGCCACGGCTTCAACGTGGCCCAGACCATGTTCACGCTACTCATGGTGTGTGGACAGGGCAGGGTGGGCAGGGCACCCACAGCCACCTGCCTGGTGTGCCTGGGGGGGGAGTCAGACCTGGGAGGGCCAAGGGAAGGAGGCAGCCTACCCTGCAGCCAGCGCTTGTCCAGGTGGGTCGTGGGTGGCGGGCCCCTGGGCTGGGCAGGGGAGCAGGATGAAGCCCAGCCCATGGACAGCCCCTGCCCTGGCCTGGCTGGAGCGTGGACCTGTCCCACAGACAGGCAAGCTGAAAAGCTACTACACAGACCTGGAGGCCTTCGCCATGGTCACTGCAGGCCTATGTCATGACATCGACCACCGAGGGACCAACAATCTGTACCAGATGAAGTAGGCGCCTGGCACGGCCACGGGTAGCCCTCCTGGGGTGGTCTGCACAGCTGGCCTGGCCCACTGCCCTTCTGACGCTTATGTTTTGGATACAATTTGTAACAGATCCCAGAACCCCCTAGCCAAGCTCCATGGCTCCTCCATCTTGGAGCGACACCACCTGGAGTTTGGGAAGTTCCTGCTGGCAGAGGAGGTTGGCCCCTCACTGGCCCCTGGGACCCACAGGCTTGGGTGGGCCAGGGTGGGTTTGGCAGCAGGAGACTTGTGACTGTGCGAGCAGGGGCAGACCTGGGACTGTGGGGTGTGCTAGGGCAGCCGGCCCTTGCCTCTCCCTGCTGGGTCCAGACCCTACAGCCACAGTGGAAGCTGCCTTGGAGGGTGGACACAGGGAGGGCAGAGGGGCAGGAGGGCAGGGGGCTGTCCTCCCAAGGAGCAGGAGCAGGCGCAAGCCTGATGCAGGACCCAGGAGCCTGGGGCAAAGGAGGTGCCCAGCCCAAGAGCCACAGCCAAGGGCCCCGCCGCAGCCTGACAGAGGCCCTGCACCAACTGACGCCCGCAGAGCCTGAACATCTACCAGAACCTGAACCGGCGGCAGCACGAGCATGTGATCCACCTCATGGACATCGCCATCATCGCCACGGACCTGGCCCTCTACTTCAAGTGCGCGCCGGGCGGCGGGGGCGGGAGCGTGCCCTACAGGACTGGCCACCACCTGCCCCCTCCTTCCCGTGTCCAGGAAGAGGACCATGTTCCAGAAGATCGTGGATGAGTCCAAGAACTACACAGACAAGAAGAGCTGGGTGGAGTACCTGTCCCTGGAGACGACGCGGAAGGAGATAGTCATGTGAGCACACTCCGTCCTGCAGACCAGGGAGAGGCACCCTGAGGGACAGCTGGGCCAGACGGGCCTGTCCTGGGCTTGTGACCTTTAGCAGCCCTCCCTTTACCCCCAGCTTCCCATCCTCCACCTTGAGTCCGTGCCCCAGGACAGGCACTTTCCCCAGACCTGTCTCAGGGAGCAAGGGCACCAGCAAGAACTCAGGGCTCTGCTTTGTCTGTTGGCAGGGCCATGATGATGACTGCCTGTGACCTGTCTGCCATCACCAAGCCCTGGGAGGTCCAGAGCAAGGTCAGACACAAAGTCACCCTTCCAGGGCCTCCTGGGTCTGCATTCGGGGAGCCTCAGAGGGGGCAGACTGCAATTGGCAGTCATGCTGAGGACCACCATGGCCTGCCAGTGTGCAGCAGTGGGGTACCTAGTGACCACACTGGTCCAGCAGAGCCTGAGAGCTCCAGGTAGAGCCCAGCAGCCGCCTTTGTGAGGGCCCAGGCTGGGGTGCAGCCCCAGGGCAGGGCCCTGGGAGCCCAGAGCCAACTGCGCTGCCTTTGTGCGCTGCCAGGTTGCTCTTCTGGTGGCCGCCGAGTTCTGGGAACAAGGTGACTTGGAAAGGACAGTCTTGGATCAGCAGCCCATTGTGAGTGATGTTTCAGAAGGTTCTGCCCTGATGGGGGGAGTGGACCCGTCACAGAGCTGGGGACCTGAGGTCTTCACTTCCTGTGTGTGATCGTGTCATGTGAGAGTGGATAGCTTCTCCTCTGGTGAGATGGTATGCAGGGCATGGTGATGCCCACCCAGAGGTGAAGGTCTCGTGACCAGTAGCCACCGCAAGCAAGTCCAGGCAGCTCCCAGGGATTGCCTGGCCAGGCAGGATGATCCAGGCACAGTGCAGAGCAGGGAAAGCCAGGGTGGGAGTCCGGGGCAGGACTGGCATCCATGCAAGATGGGCACATTCAGTGCTGTCAGGAGACGCTGCTAGCACAGGATGGCACCTGGCCACGCTGCTCCAGCCGTGTAGCACAAGGTGGGAGGAGGTCTCATCCTGCAGACCAGCTTCAACCAGTGCAAATGGCTGCAGCAGGCTGCATGCCGGGGACAGGCTCATCTGGGGCCTGGTCAGCTCAGTGACAGGCCAGCAACTGCAGCCTGAAGTCAACACGGGACAGCACCTTGTGGACAGAAAACCCTTGGTGGCCCACCTGAGGGGCAAAGGCTCAGGAGTGGGAAGGGGCAGCCTGGGCAGCTGACAGAGAGGCATCTTGGCTCTCTGCTTCCAGGCCAGCTCTGGCAGCTGAGCTCGGCCCCCTGTGGGCTGCATCTCCGCACCTGTGCTCTGCTCGTTCTGCCTCGTCAAGGTGCTCACTAGAACTGTGGGGCTGGGGGCTGGCTGGGCCTGAGGGGCCTGAGGAAAGGTGGCACTGGGCCAGCTGTCTTTGCTTCCTCCACAAGCCCATGATGGACAGGAACAAGGCAGACGAGCTCCCCAAGCTGCAGGTTGGCTTCATCGACTTCGTGTGCACGTTCGTGTACAAGGTGCGAAGCCCAAGGTGATGGGTGTTGGTGGGCAGAGTAGCCAGGAGCTGGCAGGGGGTGTGGGTGGGACTAGCAGCGACCTGAGAGCAGGAGGAATCTGATGAGGTGGGGGCACCTCCCTCCCAGCCTCGCCCCAACCTCCTCAGCCATGGCTTGTTCTCACGTTGTCAAGGAGACAGGACCTGCCACCCACCACCCTTAGAAGCACCAAGAATGCCCCTTGCCCCACGAGGTCTCTCCTCAAGGTCCTTGCTCAGTGGGGCCCTCCCATGATGGCCCGCACTGTCTTCAGGGCAACGACTGCAATTTGCCTGCAGATGCCTTTGGTGGGTATCTGTGAGCCCACAGGAGTGGGCCTGAGTCTGCCCATCCCTGCTGGTGTGCCCTGCCCACATGACCTGCAGAACATGGGAATGCAGCCACGTTTCTGCCAGCTACCCAGGGCCCCAGTGTCCTGCTGAGCCTGAGTTCTGTTGTTTGGGCCTCTGAGGACACAGGAAAGGGGCTGGGAGGACACTGACCAGGGTGGGGCTGATTGCAGGGGCCCCGTGCAATGCCCCACACCACTCTCTAAGGAGAGTGCTATCTGGCCTTAGGTGCTAGGTCAGCCCTAATCAGCCACTCAAGCAGGACTGATGTGGATATGCCCTTCTGAACTGGCCACAGGCCATGGCCCAGCAAGGGTGACTCCTCTGCCTTCCTCAGCTTCATCCACAGGGGCTGGGCAGGGAGACTACCACACTAGCGCTGTAGGAGCAGAGGGAACAGATGTGGGGCTTGTTTTCTCCAGGAGTTCTCCCGTTTCCATGAAGAGATCCTGCCCATGTTTGACCGACTACAGAACAACAGGAAGGAGTGGAAAGCACTGGCTGACGAGCACGAGGCCAAAGTGAAGGCCCTGGAGGAGAAGAAGCAGGAAACGCTGGCAGCCAAGAAAGGTCTGGGCCCTGCAGCCTGGGACGTGCACTCAGGCACTCCCCGGCCAAAGCTGGGGTAGAGAGTCCCACAGCAGCTGGGCTGAGGGAGAGGGGGAGCACACACCCAGGCCCGCGGTGCCAGCCACAGCCTGGAGGGCCCCGTGCAGTCGGCAGACCTCGGGAGTCTCTGCTCTTAGCTGAGCTCAGGTGCTCTCTAATCGCGCCGCTGCCCTTGCAAAGGGAAGTTGGCTCACTGGACTCCCGGCAGCTCCTTTTCCAGCACCAAGAAGTGGTAAAATCTACCGCATGCCCACGCCACCCTCTGAAACCACAGCCAAACTGAGTGAGTGAGCTGCACAGCAGTCGTCCTGCAGTGCCCAGATCCTTGCTCACCTGGCCCTGTCCACAGGCCTGCCCCAGAGAACAAGTCAGTGCACCCCTGACCAGAGCCCCGCGCTGTACCTGGCTGAGCTCTGCTACCTGGGTCTTGTCATTCCCTGTGGCAGTGCCATGGGGTAGACCATCATGAAGAAGGTGGCCTCAGAGTTGTGGGAGGCCAGGACAAAGAGCAATCCCAGCGTGGTGTCAAGAGGGGTGAAGCTCTAAGAACAGCTCAGCTCCACTTAATCAGCTTGGGCTGGCCATACGGGCACTCCGCCCTTTCCCTGCGGGGAAAGGGCACACAAAGCAGGAGGGAGAACGCTCCCCACTCACCCTGTCTTCTCTCTCAGTGGGCACAGAAATCTGCAACGGTGACCCGGCGCCCAAGTCTTCCACCTGCTGTATCCTGTGAGCCCTGTGAGCCCAGCTGTTGGCTCCCTCCAGCCCCTCACCCACTGGAAAGTGGGCTCCACCTCTTACACTTCAGAGTGAAGTTGGGGAGCCAAGAAAATGACTGAAGACAGTTTGGGTATTTTGAATTTTTATAAGGTTATTTTTTTTATAAACTAAAGCCAACTCTGAATAATTTATTAAAGAGTATAGCCTACATCACTCATCTGTTTTTTGAATACAGTTCCCACAAGATCTTTGAAAGGGGCCTGTGAACTATCTGAAATTTCTAAGTGGGGACACTCAGAACCGCATGTGTGTACACAGGTGTGTAGCACCCACCTGTCTCACCTGCTTCAGTTAAGGACATGCCCAAGAATTCAGAACACAGTACAGATGGACTTGTCTGTTAACATGGCAGTTACCGTGGAGGGCACGGTGTCTGATGCAGCAGAAGACTGCCAGCAAGCTCCAGGCCAGAGCCAGAGTGCAGCTGGCGGGCAGTGGTCTGTAATGAGCACTGGGGGTGGACTTGAAGCCAAGCCTCTACTGGCTCAGGAAGTCTACCCTTAGGGCCAACTGTCACCTCTCCTGACTTAACACTGGTGGACTAGGAGACGGGCAAAGGCAGAAAGTCCAATGGGGCTTGACTCTGAATGGGTATTACCTGGTAGAAATCAAGGGTTTCTAACTACAGTGAGCACCACATGCACTCCCCACTGGATGGCACTCTGCAGGCCTGTGGGAGTTCTTGGGAGGAAGGGGCACCCAGAACAGCCACCTGCCTACCTGGGTAGGGAGCCCGTTTTCATCCTATCTCAGTGACCCCTGGTGACAACCTCAGACAGGAGCCTGAGACAGCAACCACTGGAGACCCAGGTGCCGGAATACCACTGCTCAGGGTGAAAGCAGGGGCAGTGGGGGCCTCATTCACCCATCAAACCCAAAAACAGGCTTCTGAAATGTTTCTAAGTCAATTCTGTACATTTACAAACAAATTCACTTTATACGAACGAGGCTTTACACCTAGGTATTGGCTTCTGGCACATGGCTGGGAAGCAGCAACATGACCATCCCAATCCAACTCCCAGCTGCAGTGGCCAGGAGTCCAGTCTGGGAGGTTAGGGAGAGTTCCACCTAACAGCTTTTAGGAGGCCACCTCCCTGGGCTGTCTCAAGGTGGCCCTGGCCACCTCGAAATACAGGAGAGGATTGTGAGCTGGGGACAGAAGACCCAGTTTCCAACTTAAAAGTTGTACCAGCCACCCACCCACCCTCCAATCCCTTCTCTGCCTGTCCAGAGACCTGGGCTGCTGGGAGAAACAGGGTAGAGCCCAGAGATCTATGGGCCGTTCCATTAGGATGGAAGGCTTAGAGCACCTCCTGGACACCCCAGACAACAGGCATCCATTTCTACTTGTTGCTCTGTTTGTGAGTTGCGTTTTGGATGGGTCTGTGATGGGTGGTGCTCTGAAATCCCCGCTCAGTGCCCCACCCTGAGGAAGACAGCACGATCGCTGAGCAGAGTCCAGGACTCGGACCAGCCGAGCAGTAATGAGAGGGAGCCAAGCATCACACAAGGAGAAGCTTTATTCATCTGCTGGGCTGGGGAGAGGCAGGCTGGCGTTCCTCACTTCAATATGCTATCGTCTTGGGCTTAAAAGTTAGAAAAAAAAACACTCAGACCACCTAAGAGGTCCCTCCAATGGTTGAAGTTTTAATCCAGAATCCAATCCAAGGAACCCTACTGCACTTCACTAAAAGGCTCCTAGGCCTCCCCTCCCCTCCCCTCCCTTCAGCCTGAGTTAACCTACTGGGGTCAGCACACTGGGGTCACCCGCACCCCCACTCTCCAGGGCTGCTCCCCGCAGGGCAGTGGCTGCACTGGGCAGGCCAGGGGCAGCAGTGCCTCTCTACACTGAAACGGGGTGGGCAGCTTAAGACTCGCTCCTACCTTCTGCCCGTTCTCTCTCAATCCGCTTCAGCTCATCCTGCCTCTTCTTCTCCTCCGCGGCTACCCTCCTCTCCTCTTCCGCCCGAGGTTTTAAGTAACCTGTAGGGGTGGGGGTTCAATTAACTTCCTCCCTGAAAACGCTGCGTCAAGAGACTGGGGAGCTCTGACCCCTCGCCCTCCGCCCGAACCGGCCCAGACCGCCCGCCCCCGCACTCACTGTAGCGCTTGGCTCCGTAGGCCACGCCGAGGACTAGGGCGGAGTAGCGGCCGAGCTGCGGGGCAGGGGACAGGGAAACGGGCGTCAGGGCGCAGCGGGGTCGCAGCCTGCAGGGTCGGGGACGAAGGAGGGAGGGGACGCGGAGGGGCAGGGGTCGCAGCATGCAGGGTCGGGGACGAAGGAAGGTGGGGATGCGGAGGGGCAGGGGTCGCAGCTTGCAGGGTCTGGGGGTGAGCGTCGCGGGGCAGGGGTCGGGGCCGCAGCCCGTATAACCGCGCTGCTGCCACGAAGCTGGGTTCACCTTGATGAGCGGAGAGACCTGCACCGGTGGCACCATCTTGTCCCTGACCTTCGCACCGGAAGCGCAACCGAGGCGAAACCGCAATGGCCCGGAAGGCCGCGGGGACGCCGGCCTAGCTGGGCGCTGGCGCCGGAGCGCGAGCGGTGCAGCCCGGCGCCCCCTGTCGGCTGGAGGGTGCAGAGCGCCCTCGCTCGGCGGGTGACGTCACGGACGCACACGTGCAGAGGGGAAGGTTGCGCGTGGCCGAGAGGGAAGAGTGTGGTGCGCGGGCCGCGTTCCTTCCCTGGGAAGGAGGGAACCAAGCGACCCGGCGTCCGCGCCCCGGCTGCGGGGGTTTGGACCTCCAGGAGAACTACCCGAAGCCCACGCTGCGCGCGCGCGCCCTGGAGAATGCGGCCAGGTGCGCAGCCGCGGTATAGAGCGCTTGCCGGAGGGGTTCGAGGCCTGGAGCGCGGGCAGACCCCAGGGTGGCGATTGGACTCTGAGCCCTGAGCCGAGGCACCTGAGCCTTTGCCCACTGGAGCGGGGTGGCCGCTGGCCAGTGACCATCGGCGCATGCACAGCGAGCCAGTGGCCTCCAGGCCCTTTCTGCGACTCCCCCCCCCCCCCCCCAGCGCTCCTGCCCTCCTACTCCCACCCCAGGAGGGGCTGGGATCTTCCTGGGAAGGCCACCACGAGCGAGGCCACTCTTGTTCCTCGACCCAGCCCTCAGAACCCACAGCTGTGAGCTCCTAGGTGCACCTTGACCCAGGCCGCTCCTCCAGGCTGTGCTCGCCTCTGTGCCTCAGAATGGCTACTTGCCCCCCACACCTGGGCCAGCCCTGACTGGGGTTGCCCGAGATGAGGCTATCCGTGGCCCGGTGGTCCACCACCCCATTAGTGGTGACCGTTCCCCAGCAGTGACCTCATGCCTACTCGAAGCTGTCTGTGCTCCAGGCTTCCTCCACCCTGACCTATTGGGCAGGTAGTATGGAGGGCCACGGCTTGGGTCCCATCCAAGTCCATACCCCACCCCCACCCCCAGGAATTGGGGAATTCCACCTTTCTTTACCTTTCCTAGAATTCCTGTTTCCGAAGAGAACATAACTGAATCTAAAGTCAATAAATGCAATGAAAATTCCCTGGGCTCGCAGGTGCTCAGCAGCCCTGGCCCTCTAAGAGCCCATGCTGAGCTTGTCCCCTTCCCCAGCTTGCTCTGGAGTCTGGGCTCTGGGCCTCCCCAACTGGAAAGTCAGGCCTGGAGATGGAAACACCCAGGCCAGTCCTATAGGGCCAGCTGCTCTTTTTCTGCCTGGATGAGGCCAACCTGGAGCCCCTGAGGACTCCTGCCGGAGCCCAGTCTTGGTGGTCAGAGGCAGACTCCAGCCCTCAGTCCACGGCTCCTAGGGAATCCACAAGTGCCCGGAACAGAGCCTTCCACCCATACAGACCAGTGGCTGCAGAGCCCCCTCCCCTTTCTGTCCTTGGGCCACTGGCCAGATGACCTCAGGTGACCGAGTGGGGTTTCTCTTCACTGGATTTTAAAATAAACTGCACTCCTCAGCAGCTCAGGCTTCCAGAATTGAAAATAAGTGTCTCTAGGGCCCAAGGTGACAACAGGGGACAGGACATACCAGCAGCTTTTGGGGGCCAGGGCACAACACATACATGCACCTGGGTGCGCCCAGGACTACCCAGGGAAGACCCCTGGCACAGCCGGAGGCCTGGCTGGCGTCAGGGCCTCTTGAGGGGCTGGGGGTGGGAGGGAGGGTCTCGCTTGTCTCGGGACACCCTGGGAGCCTCTGCACCTGTCAGGGTCAGATGTGTGCAGAACCTGGATATTCCTGTCTGGGTCACTATCTTTAGGGCCCAGCTCAGCCTGGCCAGGGTGCTCCCTGGGGATCTGCGGCCTTCTCACATTTGGTGCTCTTCCTGCAGCCAAGCCAGGGCTCCTGCAGGCCCCCCAGGAGGTGGGCCCTTGGCTTCTGGGCCCAGCCCCCACACCTGGTCTTATGTGCTCCCTCTAGCTGTCTCACCCAGGTCCTCCCAGGCAGGTGATGCCTCCACAGGGTCCTACCTGAAGACCCCTTTAGCTCTGGAGGTCTTGGGAAACAGCACCTGGGAGGGAACTTCATGACTGAGGCTGTGTCCCTTCCCAGAACTCTGCCCATCAGGTCAGGCAAAAGGAGAGAGACCTAGGGACCAAGAGTGACCCAGCCCAGATCATCTGGGCAGCTTGACCATCCCCAAGTCTCTTCCCTCACAGAAACTTCATCCCCCATGGGCAGCCAAAGAGCTGCCACCACTAGATCAGAGGGTCAGGCCAGGTTTATTGGCCCCACTGTCTGGTACATGCCAACCAGGCAGGAAGGTGCGGACGGTGCCTGGGAGCTCTGCTTCTCCAAGTACTCAGCCAGCCAAGCACAGTGGCACACACCTGTCATCCCAGCAACTTGGGAGGCTGAGGTGGAGGATCACAGTGCAAGGCCTGCCTCAGCAACTTAGCAAGACCCTGTCTCTAAACAGAGAGCACAGGACATAGCTCAGGGGTAGAGCACCCCTGGGTTCAATCCCCAATACCAATAAACAAATAAAACAAGTGTCCTCAGCAATGCTTGGGCTACTTGCAGCACCTCTATGCAGACCTGGAAAAGCCAACCTTCCTCTGGGGCCTACAGTTCCTGTAGCCCCAGCAGGGCCCAGGCTGCCCAGTAGGGCTCTCAACCCCCAGGTCCTGGTCAGGAGCTTGGCAGGTGGCCCTGGAGACCAGCCTCCTGGGCAGAACAAAGCTTCTTGGTGCCTGGGGACTGAGGGGTGTCTGAGTCACCAGCAGGCTGCCCAGGCTCACTCTGCAGTTGTCCAGTCCCCTGGGGTGCCCTGAGCCTGTCCTTGTAGGGAATGGCAGCCGAAGTCTGAGGTGTCCTGGGGGACCAGGCAGAAGCTTAAGACAGGCAGGACCAGTGCCCTGGGCAGGGAGAACCCAGGCATGGTGAGCCAGCAGCCAGGCAGGTGACTGGGCAGGGGCATGTGAGAGTGTGCGTGCACACCATGTGTGATGTGTGTGTGCATGTGGGTGTGTGTATAAGCGTGTGAACACGTACCTCAATGTGGGTGTGAGAAGTACATGCCCCAAGGCCACCCTGCTGACAGTCAGGGCAGCATGGAGGGGGGGTCTGGGCCTGCAGGAGACCTGGTGCCCAGGACAGGCCCACTCATGGAGTCCATTTGTCCTGGAGCCCCCAGGCCAAGCCCTGTGCTGTTCCAGGGCCTAAGGAGTTCCCATGGTCCCCCGTACACCTGGCCTTGGGGACACCATGCCGCCTGATCCTCTCCATTCTGAGTTAAGCCTCCTGAATTTTGGGATGCCCTGGGGCCCCAGCTGGCCAGGGACCTTCAGCTGAATCATGGGATGTCCTGGGGTTCCCCCAGCCAGCTGGGACCCTCAATCTTGGTGCCTCTGCCTCAGGCCAGCAGGAAGACCAAGAAGAAGGAGGGCGGGGCACTACGGGCCCAGAGGGCATCCTCCAATGTCTTTTCCAACTTCGAGCAGACCCAGATCCAGGAGTTCAAGGAGGTGGGTCTGTCCTCTTTCACCCAGATCCCCTTACCCACGTGGAGGATCCCACGTGGGCCTGACTGCCTGTCCGCTTGATGTGGGTGAGGAGTTGGGCATGGCAGCGGGGGTGGGTAGAGCTGGACCACCAGCAGCGTAACCAGCTGCCTGGGTTCTAGGCATTCACTCTCATGGATCAGAACCGAGACGGCTTCATCGACAAGGAGGACCTGAAGGATACCTACGCCTCCCTGGGTAGGTGCCACTGGAAGGCGAGCATGTGACGTCAACCTGGACATCCCCATTCTTCCTTGAGTGGAGCAAGGGCACTGGCCTACAGGCTGGCCTGATGCCCTGCACACTTGGCTTATTCAGGGCCAGCACAGGATGCCCAGGGTAGATGCCAGCTGCTCATGGCCCACACATGACCA
The DNA here is from genome assembly GCA_020662805.1 of Glaucomys volans. Taxonomy (NCBI): domain Eukaryota; kingdom Metazoa; phylum Chordata; class Mammalia; order Rodentia; family Sciuridae; genus Glaucomys; species Glaucomys volans. Next base: position 532,219 of record JAJEJO010000579.1, on the reverse strand, counting down.
CCTGGGATGGGGCTCCCAGGAGGGGACACCAGTGGGACGTGGCAGCTGCAGCTCATGGCAGGCACAGCCCACCCTGCCTCAGCCCAGCCTCACAGAACTAGGAGAGGACGTAGAGGCCTGTCTACCCTGTCACCTTGGACCCAGTTCTCCCAGCCCTCTCCAAGCCCATCCAGGCACAAGCAGCCTCTCCACCAAAATTCCCCACGGGATGGGGGCAAACCAGCTGGCCAGGCCTGAGGCTCCTGGTCCTGCCCTGGGAGCTGGGGAAGGCAGGCAGGTTCCTCCCTGTGGTGGGGAGTCCCTGCTCAATCCCCCTTATGCCTGAATACAGACACCTCCCCTCTCCCCACCTCTGCTCTCCCCTCTCCTCAGCAGCTTGTCCCAGGCTCAGGGTTTGGGGTGAATTCACCTGTCCCAGCCTGTGCCCCACACACCTGGCTGAGGGCACTCCCCCCAAGAGCCCAGCACTGTTCTGGGGTCACTCTGGAGAACAGCAGGAGTGGGCAGCCAGTGTCAACCAGGCAGAGGGGCAGGGGGTGACGTTCCCTCCCTGGCGAACCTCCTGGTTTTGCAACAGGCAAAACCAACATCAAGGACGATGAGCTGGATGCCATGCTCCGGGAGGCCTTGGGGCCCATCAACTTCACCATGTTCCTGAACCTGTTTGGGGAGAAGCTGACCAGTGAGCTCCTGGCCCCTAGTAGGGGTAGCTCTTCTGGGCAGCCCTCAGGCCAGTCATCAGCAGCGTGGACGAGCCTAGCTCCTGATGCTTAGAAATCCAGACACTGCACAGAAAAGTCTGCATCCTCCCATGCCCTAAGAAGCCTGTCAGCCACCCAGGGCCACACAAGTTACAACCTCCCGTCCACCCAGCTACCCAGTGGCCTCTGTCCCTCACTCCCAGATCCCTGGCTCCAGCTGCAGGCATGGGCTGATGCTGGGGACCCTGGGAATAGTTCCCCCAGGTGGGAACAACAGGGCAGGCTCCCTGGGGCTCAGGAGTGGGAAGGCTTCCCGGCAGAGGATGCTGCAGGGCAGGGGCTCAGAGCCCTGGGGCAGCAGGGGACCTACAGCCTCTTTGCTGCAGGCACGGACACTGAGGAGACCATCCTGAACGCCTTCAAGATGCTCGATCCCGACGGCAAAGGCAGCATCCACAAGGAGGAGTGAGTGCAGCGGCAGGAGGGTCTCGCCCTGGGGTCTGACGAGGCCTGGCAGGAGGGCTGTGGCACCCTCACCCCACGCCCACTCCCTGGTCTCTCCAGCTGCTGTGGCCTGAGCTGAGTCCTTCAGGATGACCCAGTGGGGGGAGCCTGCCCAGGTGGGGCGGTACCCGTGAACCAGGTTGTCATGGCCCTCCAGGCATCGCTCTTTAGCCCCTGTTGCAGAGGGCCACCTCATGCAGGTGCTGGGGACAGGGAACATTCTGGTGCCTCCCAAGCACTGCAGCCCCATAAGACACCTCCCCAGGAGTGAGGACAGCTGACGGGGGTCAGGATGGGCTTGGGTGACCACCAGGTGCTGGGAAAGTGGGGCGTGGACGAAGCCCACTCCACCCTCAGCCCCGCTGGAGAAGCTCGGATGTGAACTGCCAGCCCTTCCTCAGGGGGCCTAAGAGCTCCTCTGCTCCTCCTGGCCCTCAGCCTCAAGCGCCTGCTGATGTCCCAGGCTGACAAGATGACCGCGACTGAGGTAGGCCCACAGCCACAGAGGGCAGCTGGAGAACACCAGCCCAAGGCTGCAGCAGCCTGCTGGGCAGGGGCTCCTGGGGGAGTGAGCTCCCAGGGTAGGTCAGGGCTGGGAGCTGCTCCCCAGTGGTCTGTCCCAGCTGAAGGACAGGCTCACTGTCCTTGCCAGAGGGGGGTAGATCGGCCCCCACCTGTACTCCACAACTCCACCCCCATTCTTCACATTGCTCAGGTGGCCACCCTGAGCACTGCTGACCAGCTCAGTAACAGGGTACAGGCCAGGGCCAGGGGTCAGGCCTAGGGTCCCGCTTCTCACCCCTCCTGACCCCTCCCCACTCCTGGCAGAGAAACAGCACTAAGAGCCACTGGAGTTCAGCACCTGTAATTCAGAGCATCTGGGTGGTTGAGGCCTGGGGACCTCTCACTGCCCACTTCCACCAGGCCTGACCCCCAAACCCACCAACTGGCTTGCACACAGGTGGACCAGATGCTGGAGTTCGCCTCCATTGACGCAGCAGGCAACCTGGACTACAAGGTGCTGAGCTACGTGCTCACCCACGGGGAGAAGGAGGAGTGAGGCTGCTCACCCCAGGCTGCAGCCAGGTCAATAAACGTGGACCCTCACACCTGCCTGCCAGTGTCTGCCTGGGAGTCTGTGTTGGCCTGGGGCCCCTCTGCTGGCACCTGCCTCCCTGTCCTGGGGCCAGGTTCAGCATGCAATCACCCCATACTGAACAAAGATGGAGAGACTCAGGAATTGGCCCACACCTGTCCACTCCAGGTCCACTCCATGCTGTGGCCCTCAGGACCCCCATTACCCAGCTCCCCCTCAGCCCCTGCTGCTGTGCCAGGCCACCCCTCCGACTCACAGGGCCCTGCTGGGCTGTCCTCCCTGGCCAGTGTCCACACAGTAGCAGCTGTTCTTGCTATAGCCACAGTCTGCCCAGGGGCCGCAGCACTACCCTGCCACGCCCTGGTGAGAGCCCTGAGCCCGTGGTCACGGCCTCAGGGACCAGAGACTGCTCTCCACCTCCCTTCATGAGACACCCCTGGTTGCAGTCTCCATGAGTCCGTGGGGCTCCTGAAGGCAGGAGGCTGGACCAGGAGCTTCCTGTAGCCCCTGAGCTGGGGATGCTGAGCCAGGAACCTCAAGTGGTGGTGCTGGAGCCGGGCTTGTGGCGCTCGGCTCTGGGGCACATGTCCACGGTAGCGGGGATCCTGCAGACTCGGCCTGAAGGCGCCGGTATGGGGTGTGGAAGAAGAGCACCAAGACACAGGTGAAGAGGGTACACAGGCTGGCCATCAGCAGCAGGGACACTGGGGACACAAGCACAGCTCTGTCCCTCAGCTGGCCCAAGCAGCCAGAGCCCAGGGCATCTGGATCCCCATGACCACAGAGCAGCCCTGAAACCACCCCACTCCCCATCCTGACCTGTGCCGACGGCTGTGGGCTCAGGACATGGGTGCCCGACATACCACTGTCATCAGTGCACACTCCAGTTCTAACCTGCATGCTCGTCCCTCTCGTCTCCCTGCCCCTGTCCCTGCCCCTCTTTTTCTCAGATCTCTGCCCCATGTCTCTGTTTCTTTCACTCGCCTGGCCCTAAAACAGCTCACCAGTGGGTTTTGAGGTTGGGTTTCCATCAGGGTCTTTGGGTTGCACCCACCTGCTGAGCCCAGCAGTGTGTGGCTCATCCTGCACCCATGTGCCAAGGGGTGTGAAGGGAACCAAGAGAGGGTCCAGGAGGGGAGGCCAGGCCTGGCCTTTTTACCTCTGCCCTCTGAGGGCCCTAGGACATGGGCATGGACACTCACCGGTCCAGTCCAGCGGGTCCTCGCCATGCTGGCAGGTGGAGAGAGACAGATCTGCCGGCCGCCTGGTTAGAGCCGTCAGCAGCACCATGATGAGCACGCCCTCGGCCTGCCTGGATATGCATGGCCTCAGCTGGGGCAGCAGCACTGCCCACCCATCAGAGCGAGATGCCACCTTGGGAGGGGCCGACTTCAAGCTGCCCACTGCACACGGGTCACTTTGAGAGCAGCATGAAGCCTGGTCCACGTGGCCCAGACCTGTGTATGGTCCCTTACCAGAGCAGACAGGCTGCTCTCTTCCCCAACGGGCCTGGGCCATGCGGCCTGGGGTGGGCCAGGGGAGAGCCTCTGGGCTCAGGGAAGCAGCAGGACAGGCGGACACTCACCCCAGCACGAAGACCAGGCCCGCGGCAGCACCCTCACCCACAGGAAAGGCGCACTCAACCGCCAGCTCCATGGCCACCGGTGCCACGGAGAAGCCGAAGAACCCAAACAGGGAGCAGATGGCAGCCACGGCAAGGGCCTGCCCCTGCAGCCGGGACACCTGGGAGCAGCAAGGTGACAGGGCGAGGGCAGGGGCAGTCAGCGTACCAGCTAGGCACATGGCTGGTGGGGCAGCAACAGCCCACCCTGGGGCCCCCCCAGCAGGAGAGGCCATGCCTGAGAGTCCAGGCACTTGCCTGGGCCAAACTGCCACTGCCCTCCCAGCCACCACCTACCCGGGCACCACTCAACCCCTGCAGAGGGGCTCAGCTCCAGGGGACTCTCACCAGGGCAAAGGCCACGCAGGCCATGGAAGCCAGGCAGAGACCGATCTTGGTGGCCTCAGTGAAGCGCTTGGTCCGATCCACGTACAGTCCAAGAACCAGCGCTCCCAGGATCCCAAACACGATGAAGAGAGCCCCACAGAGGCCCGCGAACTCCTGAGGAGGGGAGTCTAGGCACCATCCTGGGGCAGGGAGCCACCAGAGCTCCTTGGGACATACTCTGTGACCAGGGCAGTGTCCAAGACCCAAGCAGGACAACAATGTTGGCTGCCTGCCAGGGTGGGATCCAGTACTGTGCACCCCACTAGGGAGAAGGGCCAGTCACCAAAGACATCCCACAGGCCCTCAGTGCCCTGTGCCTGGGGCAGAGGAGGAAACATGCTCCAAGTCCACACCTCCTGAGCCAGAGGGCAAAGGGCAAAGGGCAAAGGTCAGTGTTTGGAGTCATGCCCCAGGGATGGGTGAGTCCTACAGCTGGCCCCTTCAGTGTCTTCTTCCAGAGTGAGCACTCAGAGACAGGGGGTGACCCTAGCAGAGGCAGGGTCCCTGCTGGGCAGGGCCAGGAACTCACATTGGAGTAGCCGTTGGCACAGAGGATCTGCTCCAGGAGAGCCGAGAAGCTGGAGAAGATCCCGATGCCACCCCCAAAGCACACGGCCAGGATGACGTAGGCCTTGTTCCGTAGAAGCTAGAGGGGAGGTGCCTCTGAGCCCGAGGCCCAGGTGCTTGCAGCCAGGGCCTTCCCACCCCTAGAGTCCCACCAACTCACCAGCTTGAGCCCCTGGAGGAAGTGCTCTGAGGTGGAGCTGGCAGCCCCCACAGAAGGTGGGGTGGGGGGTACACTCTCCCAGAGGCAGACAGTGGCCAGCAGGCAGGCAAGCCCTGCAGGGATGGTGTAGACTCCAAGCTGGGAGAGGGCGTGGGGGTCATGAACAGTCACACCAGTAACTCTGTCCATGTGCATCCATCCTGCCCTGGGCCCAGGTCCTCACCCCTCTGTGGGCTCTGGCCCACCCTCCAACCTCCAGAGCCACCAGTAAACCCAGGGCTTATGGTGGGCTGCTCTGCTCCACCCTCACCTGCTGCTGGAGGCTTCCTGCAGAGCCCTGGCTTCAAAATATTACTCAAGGATGACTCCTACCTTGACAAGGCCGGCCCAACCCTCCAGAACTCAGACCCAGCCACCGGAGGGCCAGCTGCACAGCCACACAGGAAGGAAGCCATGCAAACACACCAGGCATGTCAGCACAGGTGCAGGGCACACGTGCACACACACCACACAGCTGCACTCACATGCACACGTATACACCACACATAGGCACACATCTCACACATGCACACACTACCCATGCATGCACACCATGCACACCCATGCCACACACATGTACATACCACACACCACACATGCTCACAAACCATGCACACATTCACATGCCACATACACACCACACCACAATGCACACACCATGCACACATTTGCATGCCACATATGCACACACCACACATTAACATGCCAAAACATGCACACACATGACACACATGTGCACACACTACACACATGCAAGGAACATATGGACACAGCACACATTCACACATGCACACTGCCCCACACACACACCGTGCACATGCACACACGGCAGACTCACCACACACGTGCACCTCAGGAGCTCCTCACCATTAGAGGGATGTCTTCTCCCGTCTTGACCAGGGCAGGTGACAGCACATTGGCCACGAGGATGCCCAGGGGATTTGCTGGGTAGATAGAGGAACAAGGCAGCACGTCAGTTCAGCCATGGCTGGCCTCATCCCCAGCCCAGGGGGAAGGTTCCCTGGCTCTGGGGCCTTGGCCTCCGTCATGAGCTCAGGGATAGAGAACCCAGGCAGGCAGAAGTTTCAGTCCTGGGACTCACACATAGTGGCAATCATGTTGGCCGTGGCTCGCTGATGCTCTGGGAACCACAAGGCAGCCAGCTTGGCTGGAGAGAAGATGACCAGGTTCTGGGCCAAAGCACAGAGGCTCTGGCCGCCCATGAAGAAGGCAAATGGGTTGAGAATCCAGGCAGCCACACAGGGCAGGGCACGGAGCATACTCCCCGCAAGGTTCAGCCACGCACCCAGGATGGTCTGCAGGGACAGTCAGAAGGCTGCTGGCCAGCCCAGACTCCCCTTGTTCCCATATGACCAGCCCCAGCCCAATTTTCAGCCACCTCACTACCCTGGCAACTCCGCCCGGGGGCCCAGCCAGCAGGGCTGGTGGGTTCTGGTCTGGGGAGAAGGTCATGCACCCACCCCGTAAATGCAGGGGCCCTTGCTGATCTAAGGCAAGTCACCGGGTGGGGTCTGACTCACCGCCCCTCGGAGCCCCACAGAGTCTAGGACCCAGATGGCCAAGATGCCAAATGGGATGGACACCACCAGGTAGATCAGTGAGAGCCAGCCGACCTGTGCCATGGACAGGAGGAAGTGCTGGGCAATGATGTCTGCCACCGGGGCGAAGCTGAGCCACAGCTGTGGGGACAGGCAGGAGCTGACCGAGGGCTCACAGGCACTGTCCCACCACTCCTCCCTGGCCGCCTGCTGCCCCTCTCGGCCAGCCCTCAGCAGGACAGCATGGTTGGGCCTGTAAGGGCAGTGGGAAGTTGGATCATTCCAGAGGTTGATGATCTGGTCAGAGCCTGCGGGACCAGGAGCCCCACTGGGACTGAACCTGACCCCTGAGGAAAGGCTGAGGGCTGTCAGCAGGGGGGTGCCCAGCACCCACCCTCTGGGAAGTGCTGTTTGGACAGTGGGTGTGAGAGCGCAGGTGGGCAGCTGCAACTCGCCACGTGGCAGAGAGAGGCAACAAGAGAACTTCTGAGTGTGGAGTTGCTTGGACACAGCTCTGGGGCACAGGAGGAAAAGGACATTGGAGTGAGGGGGTTGGCAGCCCTGGCCCCCCGCTGCATGGATGAGCACTCTGCTGAGCCAGTCTGGGCAGTCAATGGGTGGGGGAGATGCCATGCCAGACATCCAGATGGCAACGGCAGGAAGCATGGAGAGCCCAGGGAGTGAGGGAGGCAGCAGCACCCAGAGGGATAGGGAGGGGCCCAGCAGGGTTGAGGACAGAAAGGGATGAGGAGGAGGACCGAGCCAAAGGGACAGCAGAGCTCAGATCTGGAAGGTCTGGGGGGGCAGGTGGTCTGTTTGCAAGCTGGGCGATGGACTCTCAGGTAGAAACACCTCACTGTGCGGGGCCCTGCCCCACAGGAGACAGGTGTCCCGCAGGTGAGGCCGTCCCCAGGGCAGAGGACATTTTTTGGCCAAAGGAGTTATCAGATGCTGAGAGCAACCCACAGTTCTCAGCAAACAGCACACTCACCACACTGGGCTGTGGGGCAGGCTTTCTGGAAGAGGTGAACGGGTGGGAGGAAAGGAGGAGTCATGGGTCCTTAACCCAGTAGGGGAGGAGGGTGGCACATGGACCAACCACAGGGTGTGTCATGGTCCAAGTTCCCCATGAATCAACTCAGGACACCAGAGCTCCAGGCCACACCCCCTATGGAGGGCAGTGAGAGCCAGGCCCCACTGCGAAGCCTACAGGATGGCCAGCCGAGCAAGGGCTGCACTTTCTTCCTCTTTCCTCAGGACGAGGCAGGGGCTGATCCCCACCCTAGAAAAAGCAGCAAGTAGCCCAGCTGCCTCCTGCCTGGTCCAGCCCAGCAGTCAGCAGGGGTCAGCACCTGTGTACCCAGCCTGCTCTGCAGAACTGAATGGAGCTCCATCCACTTTCCTGCCAGAGCTGTGCCCACAGACGGCAGGAGACAACCTGTCCAACCTGGCGCTGTGCTGGAAATCCTTCAACCAGCCCTGCCCTGCTCACCCCTCATCGTCCTGCAGAGCGGGCAGATGGCCCACACGGAGCCCTGCTCAGAATGCTGGGCTGTGTCCAGGCCTCACCCCAAGCTCTGTGCCACCTGTCCCCTCTGCACCTGGGAGCCCTGGTCACCAGCTGCAGACAGGAACCTGGCCAGGGAAAACATGAAGCCCAGTGCTCTCAATAGAGACCAAGCAGGAATCACAATTCTGGTCTGCTCCACAATGACAGGACACCACCTGTGTGTCCCAGGAACTTCTCTGACCCAGGGAAGCAGCTCCAGAGGATGTCCCGAGTGCACCCGCTGACGGCACACCCACAGCCTTGTCCAGACAGGGCCTGGGAGCCAAGCCACGGCGGGGAGCCAGGGAGCACCAGGCCGCTCTGGCAGAGAGCAGACCCTGGGGCAGGAGCCCAGGAGCCCCATCACAGCCCACCCTGTTCAGCCACACCCAAGTCAGGTGGTGGTGACATGGCTGGAAGCCCTCCTCCACCCAGGTGTGCCCAAGTGCTATGGATGCCGGTCCAAGTCATGTGGAGCGGTGGCCAGGCCTGGCCTAGCAAAGGGAAGTGAGGGTCGCACATGGCCCACCCGAGTACAGGGGCTGTGAATGGGGCAGCCCAGGCCTCTGGCTGCAGAGGGCTGGGGGCTGCAGAGAGTCTGGGAAGCTACAGGTTGCGGGTGGGACACCTGAAACTGGCAAAGCCCATCTCCCCGCTGGTCCCTGTAGGTGCCCACTGCCCGTGCCCTGGGGCCGGGACAGACTGGGACAGACATTGGCCCCAGCATGGTCCAGGGGAAGGCGCCCAAGCCCCAAGCCGCGCACCGGGGAAACCGACACGGGACGGTGCGGCAGGCTGGCTCCAGCGCCTCCTCCGCCCGCCCCTGCGCTCCCTCGCCCGCCCAGCCGGTACCGTCGCGTTGGAGCAGCTCAGCAAGCTGACCACCAGCAGGAAGACCCAACGGCGCGCGTAGGCGCGGGGGCCTCGCGGCGCGCCCCCGGCAGCCTCTGGCACTGCTCCCGCCGGCCCTGCCATTGCTGTGGCCTTGGGTCGCGAGCGCACTTAAGGGCGCCCGCGTAGGCGGGCCGGGCGGCGCCGGGCGGGGCGGAGCAGTGGGGTCAGTCCCCACCCCGAAGGGGCGAGGTCGGCGCGTCGTGTGGGAGGGGCCAGTGGGCCGAGTTGACCTCCCCATCTCGGGTGCAGTGCTGAAGCCAGATGGAAATCTCGGCCTCAAACGCAGGAGTAAGTCCCTTCCCGCAGGGGCCATTCGGGTCACAGCCTGTGAGGACCGTCTTGAACGTGCTCGCTGGGGTGGGTGCAGGAAAGGGGGCCTGAAGTCTCTTTGCCCCGCAAACTCCTGAGATTCAAATAAGCGGCAGGGAGCCTCTAGAGGCCAGCCTGGAAGAGGACACTGGTGTCAGTCTGCAAGGAGGCTGGATTCCAGAGTGCCATTACACCTGCCCCTGGGGGAAGCAGGAAGGGTGGGAGCCGAAGAGGACGCGAGGCCTGAAGAGCCTGTCCGCCTGCCAGAGGGGAGGTAGCCTGCTGCTTCCCCTGGGAGACAGCTGGCCAAGCAGCTGGGCAGGTTTCTGTTTGTCTCCAGAGAGGCCTATGGGTGGGAGGTAGAAGGGAGGCCAGTCCGCCTCACTGGGCCTGGGCCTGGCTGGTTCCTGGCCCTGCAGGGCCAGCCTGGAGTGGTGCAGAGTGGGTGGGGTGGCACTGCCTGGATGGACATGAGCACCGGTTCCCCCAGCAAGGAGGTCTCCAGTCCCTCAAGCAGACCTCTGTGGTTGGGAGCAGGCTGCTCCTGCTCTTTGTCTTAAGGGTTTGACAGGTGTCACTGTCACAGGAGATGTTTCTGGAAGAGGGTTCTGACCTGAAGAGTTCCCAGGGATGGGGGAACAAGGTTGAGGGAATGATTCAGGACAAGCGAGGTCCTCGAAATGCATGACGGATAAGATGGACAGCACCGGGGGCTGGGGCTGTGGCTCAGTGATAGAGCACTTGCCTAGCATGTGTGAGGCACTGGGTTCAGTTCTCAGCACCACATTATAAATAAATGAATAAAATAAAGGTCTATCAACATCTAAAAAAAATTAAAATAAAAAAATTGACAGCACTGTCCACGGAGATGCGGGTCAGGGTCAGGAGAGCGAGAGCACACATTCCAGAGAGAACTTGCCCCTGTTCCTGGGTCCCTGGATCTTCGTGTAAAAGAAGTCTGATAAGGGAGTCGGCATAGGCAGTGTAGGGGTGGCATCGTCTGGGTTAGTTTGGGGATCTCAAGATGGTCTATGGTGGTCTCGTCATTCTCCAGACCCTCAGGCTGGTGTAGTCTCCATTATCTGCTCATCAGTAGATGATGCTGGAAAGTCCCCAAAATCATAGGTTTTTTTTTTTTTTAAAACGTCATATCTCTCTTTACTTGATCTACTTATTGGTGGGCTAATTAAAAGGGCACAAGGTAGATTTACAGGTTTCCCAAAAGCTTGGGAGTGCCAGGCCTGGGAGAGCCCCGGCCTGGGAAGGCGGGTGACACTTGCTTAGGCTGTCTCTGCGCCTCCTTCCTTCCCGTCTCCTTCTGCCTGTTCATTGCTTCTCACCACCTGCCACACACCCCTCTCTGAACAAGCTACTGCTTGGTCTCAGCCCTTGTGTGTTCTTACTGAGGTCGTGTTCATGTCAGATGGAGTCATGCCCTTTGGGGTTTCTTTTTTTCTTTTTTATTTATTTATTTATTTTTAGTTGCTGATGGACCTTTATTTTATTCATTTATTTATATGCGGTGCTGAGAACTGAACCCAGTGCCTCACGCATGCCAGGCAAGCCCTCCACCACTGAGCCACAACCCCAGCCCTCATTTTGGGGTTTCCTTTGTGAAGTCCTGTCGAGTAACCAAGGGGAAATGGGGATCTCCCCAAGAGCCCCTCAGAAAGGCAGCCCACTCAGCCCTCTGAAGGGGCCCTGTGGTCCTCCTGCTCAGTGCCACTGTTCCCGCCTCACCCCTGTCCCCTGCATCTCCCCTGTCCTCTCCTCCTCAATCCTCACTTGCCCCCACCCCTGTCCATCCACTAACCCTAACTCTGAGGCGCTGGCCCTCACAACCTTCCCCCAGGGCCTGGTGCTTCCTGGGGCTGGGGACTTCCGAATCCTCTCACCACTCCTGGCAGGTGGGGTGGGGACAGCACAGGTGTCGCTAGGTAGGTTCTGCCTCACCAGCTGCAGGCCTAGTAAAGTCTCAGTCTATCACCCAAAACAGGGCAACCAAGTGGCTATTTCCACATCTCCAAGGCTCTGTCAAGCTCCTCCTCTCACATCCTGCAGGGTCTGGGGTGAGCAAGTGAGTTCAGCAAGGCTGCAGGACACAAGATCAGCACACATGATGAACTGCATGTCTATGAACTGTGCCAGCACAGAGCATATGAAAACCACACAATTAAAGGCAGGGCACAGGGGCTGGGGTTGTAGCTCAGTGGTAGAGCATTTGCCTTGCATGTGTGAGGCACTGGGTTTGATCCTCAGCACCACATTAAAAAACGAATTAATTAAATAAAGGTATTGTGTCCATCTACAACTACATTTTTTTTTTAACAAGGAAGGCCAGGACTCATTTTGATTACTTCAAAGAAAATTAAATGTTCAGATATAAACTTAGCAAAACAGATGTAGTGCTTGAATGCTAATAATCATACGATGCTAATAAAAGAAATCAAAAAGACCAAATAACCAGAGAAGCATACTATGTCCATGGTTGGAAAACTCAACATAGTAAAGGTACCAGTTTTCCTTATGTTGACTGACAGGTTTGATGTAATTCCCATCAGAGGTTTTCATCACACAGACTGAGAAAATGTTTGAAAACCACAAAGTTAACAAAGGACTGGTAGCTAGGGAGTACGATTCATCAGTTAAAAAATTCAATATGAAAGTGGGCGGAAGACATGAGGAGGCATCTCATGGAAGAGGATCAACAGAAGGCCCAGGGATGAGGACTGGTTTCATGGGCCACCAGGAGAATGCGAGTCACACCACTGTGAGCAGCTGCCACACGCCTTTCAGAACAGCTAAAATAGAGCAGGGCAACGCCAGACGCTGTGGAGGCTCTGGAAAGCAAGGCGGCGGATTCTTGCACAAGTAAGTGTGCAGCCGCTGCAGGAGCCAGCAAATGCATGCCTGCATTCATCCCTCAAAAGCCTGCACCCAGACCACAACCGCGTCCTTTGTGAGAGTCAAAACTGGAGACACCCTCACGTTCCACAGCAGGGAACACAACTCAGCACATCAAGTCTGGATGGATCTGTCAGGGGGATGAGACAGGACGGAAGGCTGGGACCCGGGAAGGACCCCAGGTGCAGTAAATTAGTCCCCTCTGTCTCAGGGCCTGCTGCTTCTCCACCTCCGGCTCTTTTCAACAGATGGGTCACGAGACCTGATCCAACCAGAGAAGCAGAATGTTTGCACAAGATGAAATTGCTACTGAGAAAACACTAAATAAATCCTCTCGCTTCACCTGCTCCTACTCAACTTAAGACTTGCCCATTTGGGAGGTACACAGCTGGGCCACAAATGGCTAGTCCTCTCGGGCTTTGTGGCAGGTCACACCTCTGGTACGTGGGCTATGATGGCAATGGAGGCCCAGGCTGCTCTTCAGGGACCCCAAGGCCTCTTTTGCTGAAGACCTCTGGCTCTTCCTCTGGCCTGCAGGTACAGGGTGGGTTACTGGAGTGGGATCTCCATCTTCATACTGGGCCTGTGTCCTTGGTCACCTCGCCCTTTGGGTCAGATTCTACTGGTTCCTGTGTGTAGCCATTTCTGCCTGAGGGAGCCAGTGGGTGTTTTCTTCCACCCACCTTGGGGCTTGTCCAGCAGTGACATGACCCAAGCACCCTAAGCCCTTCAGCCCTGCCATCAGCCCCGACAGAGCCATAGGCCAGGTGTGGGCACAGGACAAAGGCACCAGCTGCAGGAGGACCCAGCAGTCCCCAGGCAAGGTCACATGGTTGGGAACCTGCCCTTAGCCAGGGGAACTCACAGGCCCCAGCCCACCCCAGCAGGGCAACAACAGCTCATGTCTCCCTTGCTCGGGGAACAACCCGGTGGTTCCATCAGTGCTGCCCCCTGAGCTCGCTCCAGCTGAAGCCGTGCGTGCAGGCTGCCCTGGCTTAACCCGACTTCCCTTCCACTGTCACTGAGTCAAAAGTTCCTGCCTCAGGTATCAGTTGCTGGGGACAGGGACTGGGTGGGGTGGGAGGACCAAGCTGTGAAGGGGCAAAGGGGGTCTTGCTGATGCTGGAGATGGCCTGCACTTTGCCCAGGCTGCAATCCGTGCAGCAGGGAGGGAGGCATGAGCTGTTCTGCGTGATGTTGCTCTGGGGGACACACAGTGGTGCCCAGGCCCCCCGTGTCATGTATTACACCTGTGGGGGCATCTACAGTGTCTCACAAGAAGCTCAGCTCTAAGGATCCCAGAATGGGAAGTCTCGGAAGCAGCGGTTCCTCTCTCACACTCAATGTTTGTTTTGTTCAAAATCCACAAGAGTTTCAGCACCAGCATCTGAGCTGCTGGCATTTTGAATCCAGTACAGTGGACCACAGTGTGTCCTCTCCCCTTTGGAATGGCTGCAGATGTCCTCTGGCAACCGCACAAGGCCACCCATTCCTTCTAGGGAAATGACCTTCAGAGCTCTGTAACATTCCACCCCATCATGGCTAAATCCACCTGCAACGTCTTATCACCTCTTAACCAAACGTGGACTTCTGCCGGCATCCCAGACTAACCCTATCGGAGACTTCTCCCGTCACTGTCTTCCTGACGGGATCTTGTTCAGAGGCACCCAACTGAGGCTGCCTTGCCAGCCAGAGCATGGGCGAGGCCAGCCTCTCTGGACACCCCACTGTGAGGTGGTGTGGCCATCCTGCTCACTGACTTGGTTCTTCTGCTCCTCCTCAGGAATGTCAGGGATCTGAGGGCAGGAGCCTGAATGTCCACCTGAATTCCTGGAGGAAGGACTGGGAGGTACAGGTCATGGGCAAAAACCAAGGAGACGAGGGCCAGCCTTCCTGCCCTGGGCCCCTCGCCCAGCCTGCCAGGCAGGCCCTGGGGGCACCTGTCCCCACACACACCTGCACCACCTGTCCCAGCAGCACACCCTGCTCCCCACGCTCCCGTGACTCACCTGTCCCTCCCGGCTTCCTCTGGCCCAGCTGCTGACAGCCCACACAGGCTACAAGCAGGGGCCAAGTTGCACTTCAGGATCCAAACTAGCTGCCTGGGAATGAAAGCCTGACTTGATCCCCAGGTGTGGAAGGGCTTAAGCGACCAAAAACAGGTGGCCAATGGCACTGGAATGTGAGCTTGTTGGTCACTGAACCAGGGGCTCTGTCACTGTCACCTGGGCTCCAGCTGGCCCCAGCAGAGGGGGCCCTTGGGTGTCCAGCTCCTGCCCTGCACCCTGGCATTGACCCTGGCCTTGGACCTGTCCATCTCTGGAGGGGTTGAGGCCGGCGTTCTCCCACTCACATGCCTGCAGTGAGGTGGGCAGTCCCCTGGGTGTGCGTGGTGCGAGGCATGCCCTGCGCGTCTGGTTTTTGTGTAGGGTCTGAAGTTCGCCTGTGGTGTGTGTCTGGATTGGGGCTGGAAGCTGCTTGGAGCCTGCGTGCTGTGTGGGCCGTGTGGGTCTTGGTGTGGTGTGAGACAGTCTCTGTCGCTAGTGTGTGTGTGTGTGAAGTGACTATCGACCTCTGGGTCTGTGGGCATCTGACTGTGTGTGGGCCTCCACTCTGTGTGTGGTCTGAGACGGGGGCCGGGTTTTCCCTCTGCTCACAGCCAGGGGCCCACACAGCGCCCCACCCGTCCCTGAGCAGGACACTCAGGACCCTGACCCAGGCGAGCTGGGTGTCACTGGAGGTGAAGGTCACTGGGTTTCCTTCTGAGTCCAGAGCCCTGTCTCCCAAGCGCTGCAGGTGGCTCCCACAGTGGACAGGGCACGTTCCAGGAGAGCCTGGGATTCCGAAAGCCTTTCTCCAGGGCTGCTGGCAACCCCTCACCTCCTCTCAGAGAAGCCTGGCTTCTACTCTGGAGTGTGCATGGACCTCACAGCCCTTTCAGCCTGGGAAGTCTCCAGGAGGGCGGCCGTGGCTTCCCCTCCACAGTGGCTCTTGGACGGACAAGCCCAACGTGACTTTGAGGCCAGTATCCAGCAGGAGCAGGGTGCTCTCAGAGTGGCCTCCCGACAGGGCCCACGTGAGACGGGCCTCTGCTCCGTGGGTGGGAGTGGCACACCTTCTAGTGGTTGTGTGAGGTGAGGCAGGTGTTCGCCTTCTTTTCTCCATCAAGTGTGAAATTGCTGATTTCCGTGTGGCGTGGCATGACGATTTCATGCAAGGGTCGTAGGGTGCTGGGACTGCGTTGGAAGTGGTGTCTGCTTGTGCCCGTGTGCACGCATGGGTTTGGGTGCCTCGCAGGTGGTGTGAAACCTCTCTGCTTTTCTGGGGAGTGGGGCAGGGAGAGGGCTTGGTGCTTTTCTGTGCTTAGTGAGCTCTGTGAGGCAGCTGTGCTCCGTGTCAGTGTTCTGAGTTGTCTGCTGATACTTGTCCCCAGGGGAAAAACGGAGCACTTTCTTCTTTATCGGTTCTTTGTCGTTGCTTAAGTCGCAGCTCTATTGAGAGAGTCCGTGTCCACACAGGCACCCACTGAAGGGTTAGGGTGACAGATTTGGGTCAGCATTACTGCAAGTGACGTCTCACTGCCCCAGAGACCCGCGCTGGCAGGCAGTCCCACCCTCCCTGGCAGCCACTGCCGGCCTTCCACCTGCAGGCCTGCCTGCTCTGGGCCCGTGGTGGGAATGCAGCCCTAGGACCTTCTGTGACTGGCATCTTCCACTCAGCGGAGTCTCCAAGTGTCATCCGCATCTTCACAGGTGTCAGTGCCTCGCTTTTACTGCCAAGCGGTGTTTAAAGTCTGGGCGTGCACTTTGTATTTATTCACCCCTCAGCTGATTGACAGTTGGGGTATTTCCACCTGGGGGCTGTCATGACCACTCGTGAGCCGGTCTCCTGTGGACACTGTCTTCCCGTCTCCTGGCTCTGCACCTGTGACTGTGGACCCATGTGCTGGCTTGTGATCAGCCTTTTGAGGAGCTGCCAGGTTGTTTTCCAAAGCACGTGCACATTAACATTGCCACCCATGGTGCATGCGGGATCAGATTCTCCACGCGCTGGACCTTGCCTGCCTTCCTGAGGACAGCTGTCCTACTGGGTCTGCAGTAGTGTCCCACGTTGGCGATCTGCACTGCCCTGATGGCCAGCGGTACTGGGGATCTTCTCATGGGTTTGTGGGCCATTTGTGTCTCTTCTTTGGAAAATTATCTATTCAGGTCACTTGTTCCTTTATTTTTTGGTACCGGGGATTGAATCCAGGGTGCTTAGCCACTGAGCCACATCCTTAACCCTTTCTACTTTGAGATGAGGTCTTGCTAAGTTGCTTAGGGCCTCACTAAGTTCTGAGGGTGGCCTGGAACTCACCATTCTCCTGCCTTGGTCTCCCAAGTCGCTAGGATTACAGATGTGCACCACTGTACACAGCTCTCGTGTTCATTTTTAATTGTGTGTTTGTTTTTTCATTGTTGAGTTGTAAGAATTTTTACCTTCTTCACATCCTTTCAAAGTCCCCACGTAGTCTAGGCACAAGTCCCTGGCTGGACATGATCTGCAAGGCTTTCCTCCAGCTGGGGTGCCTTTCCCCTTTGCTGGTACAGCTTTGGGCACCAGGAGCTTCTCATCCCACCTATTCTCTCTCTTGCTACCTGGCTATTTTGGGTCCTTTGAATTGCCCTCCAAATTTGGGGATCAAATTTCAATTTCTTGTTAATTTCTGGGAATAAGTCAATTGGATTTAGGGTTGAATTCTCCTTTTGGGGAGTACGGACATCTTAGCCGTGTGCCCATCCATGAACATGGGAACTCTGTTTATTTAGGTGTACTTCAATGTCTTTCAATAATGTTTATGTGTTTTTGGAATGTAAGTTTTGTCCTTTTATTGCATTTATTAGTAATCTACTTTTTAAACTAATAGTCGGATCATACCTTTACCTGGGTCTACCTTGTGTGGTGAGAAGCCCATGGTGACACAGTCACCAACTGAGGTCTGTGGCTTACACAGGTGCTTTCTGTGCTGAGCCTTCTGCTTTGACAGGTGTGCCTGCCATTACGCACCACACGAGCAGCATCACTGCCCAAAGTCCTGTGTCCCACGGGCCATCCCTCCCAGCCCGCCCGCGCACTGCCCTCTGCAGGGCACTCGCCCCCACTGCCAGCCGACCAATCCCCATTTATGGCTTCTGTGAACTTTATTTCCAAAATGTGTCCCAGCTGCACACCTGGCTGTGCACCTGCTCAACACACAGCCACTGGCCACATGGTGGGCGTCAGAGGGGCACAGCCATCCCCTGGGGAGTGGGCAGCAAGAGCAAGGGACTGAGTGGCAACTGAGGCGAGTGTGGGGCAGGACGGCGGGGGGCTGGCCATGTGGGCCGCGCTCATCTCACTGTAGAACACCTCAGAGACGAGGGAGAGAGCCCTGCGTGGTGAACCCCAGGCCCACGCAGCTCCCTCCCAGACACTCTGTGGGCAGCCGCCCACTCTCTTCCTCAAGTGCGCCCACTCTCGTCTGAGTCTCTCTACACGGTGAGGCCTCCAGAACACCCAGCACCGCCAGCACGCCGAGGCTGACGCGCCTTCTGCATCTCAGAGGCCGTGGTCTCGGTCTGCTTGACCCAGAGGAGGCCAAGCCGTGACACACACCCCTTCCTTTCTGACCGTGTCTCCTTGCATCGTTAACCCCTGTGGCTGCTTATGGCCAACACGGCCGTGCCCTGAATCCCTGCTTATGTCCCACGGTGCCTTTGCCCGTCCCCGCGTCCTGCCTTTCCTTGAATTACTGTGAGACCTGAGCCTGGTCAGCATCTGCTGGGTCCCTGGGAAGCAAGGCCTAAGGCAAGGCAAGCGGGTCCTCTGTCTGGGAGAGGGTCTTAGGAAGGCAGGAGACACCCCGACAGACCCCAGCAGCGGCGCGCGCCTGACTGCTCCTGCAGGGGGCAGTGGTGTCAGTGGCCACTCCCTGGCCTGGCAGAGGTCTGTGAGGAGGCCCCTCTGGGGCAATTCCTAGGGACCCACAGGGTGCCGAGGTTTCTGCAGTCATCAGGGGCCCATGGGCTGACCATCTTGGCAATGCAGGTGTGGCTCCTGGTCATTGTCCATGTCCATTACATCAGGTGGCCATTTTAACCCACGGTTCCTTCTTCACTCATTAGCTGGAGTCCACATAGAGAAGCTGACGCCCATCAGATCTGTGGCTCCCAGGAAGATTAACCTCTCCCGTGACACTCGTCCCGGGAGCTGGTCCCAGAGCCCTGCAAGCCCCCTTACTGGTCTCTGAAGGAGCAGCGTTGCCTTTGGTGGCACAAAATGCCGTGTGGGCTGCTCCTCTGCTGCTGCCGCTCTGCGCTCACCCCACTGCCCCACTTCACTGGGTCTCGTGTCCCCACAGCTCTCTGTCTTCTTGCCCATGTCCTGATTCACGGCCTGGCTCCCTGAGCCCCTGTGTTAGAAATGCCGGGTGCTGCAAGGGATCCAATCTGTGCTTGGAAGCGGTGGACAAGGCAGACCTCACTTCTGCGGCAGGGCAGGCTGCCGGCCGGCCGTCCAGTAGCTTTCATCCCTAATGCAGCGCTGCCCGGGCTCTGACAGGAGGAGCTTGGGGTCACCATCTATGTGATCGACTAATTTTAAAATCGGGAGGGCGAAGGGAAGGGCTACGGTTAAAATGGCTGTGCTGGGTCTTAGTCTCAGTTAAGGCTGAACACTATGATCTGAAAACCGTCCATGGGACTTTCTGTTTCTCACAAGTCCCCCCTTTTCTTTTGATACCCTGTGGTCTCATTTCATTTTGTCCCGTGCCCTCTGGGATGGCCATCCCTCCTAGGCAGACCCACTTACCGAGGTGGAATCTCCCATGGTCGCGAGTTCTCCCCTTCTCAGCAGAGCAGAGGCCCTCTGGTGATGAGGAGCACCTGGTAAGGTCCTTTCCAGCTCCGAAGAAGCTTGTCTTCTTCCCAGGTTTTGACTAAAATCAGGTTTCCAGGTGGAAACTCCAGAAGGGGAGTCTGAGCAGCAGCTCGTATTAATCATGCCTCAGAAAAAACAGATAGGTCTCAAAGTGACTCAGAGCGACTGTGACTCCCAGAGCTTTTGCGATATCTATCAGGCACTCCTGACACAGACTTCCTTTATAACCGCCCAGTTTTTCCTACTTTTGGGAGGACGGGCACAAATGTCCAGCTCAGGTAAAAGAACCACTGTCTGACCTTTTAAATGTCGTGCACGACTGTGCTTTGGTTATCCTCTCCTGCCAGGTGTTTGAGACCAAGTTGGTCTAAGTGCCCTTTTTCTACCTGCTGCTAGAGGCGGCTGAGATTTGCCAGGGACCACTCTTGAGGTCTTGCGGGAAGGCTCTGGACTCCTTTAGCTTTCCTCTATCAGTTCTGCTGTCTGCCAGGATGGGTCAGGGTCTTGCTGACCACACGTGGCTTCCCTCAGAAGCATCAGGGACCTTTCCCTCTCTAGTGACCTTCCTCTTTGCAGAATGGCCTCCAGATCCCTAGCGTCCTCTTGATCCCCCTGATGTGGAGGTCAGACGACTCAGGGCCCTTAGGGGGGTCCTGTTCCCTGGATCATGGCTGACCGTAGAAGGCAAGGGCCAGAGCATTGGCTGCTTTTTCCTTGGCCCCTTTACTTCCTTGACCTCGGTCTCTAAGTTTCGGTTTTAAACATCCAGCAGGTCAGTTTCATGAGTCTTGAAGTGGGAGGACTAGGTTTTAACTTCAACACCTATCATTTTATAGTCCCCCTTCCATTTAATTGGGGTCACTATTAGTACTGGGAATGGTCATCCTCTGTCCCATCTGTCCTGTAGGTGATGGCTTCTTGTCTCACAGTAACGCAGTCGTCCTGTTAGGAGAAGGACTTCTTCAAACCCTAACAGGCAACAGCTGCAAAGTTCTATAAGGAAAATACAAAATGAAGTTAATAAGACACCAAAACATATTCTGTTTATATAAAAGCTTTGCGCCAAGAAGCATAATTTCTATAACACCACTAATATATCTTTGGTATCTATTTTGCCTCCACAAAGACCCATAAGTTTATCAACTCAATAACATATGAGATCCTTTACAAATTTTACTTTCTTTGAAACTTTTACCACCCTAAATCCCTTTTATAATTTATCCATTTCTTTACTTAAGCTCTGCATTGTATCTCCTGCTTATTTTTTAGATCTTGGTACTCTTTTACAACAAAAATCTATCCTTTGAGCAAAACCTTTTTTTTAATTTTTAAAGTTTAAATTGACATAATGAAAAAAAAACCTGAGATAAAATAAGTTGCATCAGAGTAGAGAAACTACTGCAACTATACTTTCTTATGTTTTAAGGAATTTGTATAGAAAAAATAAAAAAACTAATTCCAACATAAAAAGTCATTAAGGATATGATAAAGTAGTGTTCAGGAGAGAAAAAAACTCAAAATAGCAAAACATGTTCAACTTTGTTAGTAATTCATATTACTAATAATTAATATGTAAATTAATTACTTTAAAAATTTTTACCAAATGCATTTTGATTCATTGTACACAAATGGGGTACAATTTTTCATTTCTGTGGTTGTACATGATGTAGATTCATACCATTCGTGTAATCATAGATGTACATAGGGTAATGATGACTGTCTCAGTCCACTCTTTCCACCCTCCATCCCTTCCCACCCCATTCCCCTCTACACAATCCAAAGAGCCTCCATTCTTTTCTTACCTCCCTCCACTCCACCTCATTATGTATCATCATCCACTTGTCAGAGAAAACATTTGGCCTTTGATTTTTGGGGATTGGCTTATTTCACTTAGCATGATATTCTCCAACTCCACCATTTACTAGCAGATAGCACAATTTTATTATTTTTTATGGCTAATATTCCATTGTGTATATGTACCACCTTTTTTATCCATTATCAACTGAAGGGCATCTAGGTTGGTTCCACAATCTAGCTGTTGTGAATTGAGCAGTTATGAACATTGATGTGGCTGCATTACTGCAGTGTGCTGATTTTAAGTCCCTGGGGTATAAACTGAGGAATGGGATAACTGGGTCAAATGGTGGGTTCATTCCAAGTTTTCTGAGGAATCTCCATACTGCTTTCCAGAATAAGACCCCCAGAGCACAAGAAATAAAAGCAAGAATCAATAAATGGGATGGATTCAAACTGAAAAGCTTTTTCTCATCAAAGGAAACAATCAATAATATGAAAAGAGAGCCTACAGAGTGGGAGAAAATCTTTTTCACACACAGTTCAGACAGAGCACTAATCTCCAAAATTTATAAAGAAATTAAAAAATTTTACACCAAAAATATGAAGAACCCAATCAATAAACAGGCTAAGGAACTGGGCAGATACTTCACAGAAGAAGATATACAGATGATCAACAAATATATGGAAAAGTGCTCATCATCTCTAGTAACTAAAGAAATGCAAATTAAAACCACCCTAAGATTTCATCTAAGTCCAATTAGAATGGCTATTATCAAGAACACAAGCAATAATAAGTGTTGGTGTGGATGTGGGGAAAAAGGCACACTCATCCATTGCTGGTGGAGTTGCAAATTGGTGCAGCCACTCTGAGCAAGACTTTAAATGAGGTTAAGTCCAGCCTACTTTGGAGCCATCTTAACATAGAGCAGGGTGAGAGGCTGAGTCTTGACTCAGGCAAGGTGGCTTCTCGACGATAACACAGTGCAGCGTCACATCTGAAACACGAATCAAACAAAAACTCCTTTCTTTTAAGGAAGAAGCTCCTTTCTTTTTTTTGTGGGAAAAGTAGCAAAATGCTTCCATGTTTTACAGTGTCAACTTTTAAACAAATTAGGGTCTCCTTGTCTTTCAAAAATACATTTAAATTCCCATCCCAATGTAAAAAGTAACACAAAATTATTCACATGTATGTATATATGCACGTATACACGCAGACTTACTGGTAACGAGTTACCTCTATGCACTCACAGAACATGAAGTGACACAAATAAATCCCCAGTTAAATTTATTATTTCCATATAAATCTGAAGGAGATTACCACTCCATAGCACATAGTCTGGAGAACACTTGGTAAAATGTTCCCCTCAGATGTATGCATTCCTCTAGTCACAGATACTGAGGGTGTCTGGCAAAGCTGACTCCATTCATGGTTTACAAATTTGTCCAGAAGAGAACAAATTCTCATTATGCCTCTCTCTTAAAGGCTGGAGATATCTATATCTATCCATCCATATATGTATTTAATAAATAAAATATGATATAAATATAAATATAGGATATAAAATATATGCATTTTATAAATAAACATATAGATCTCCTCTTCCTCCTCCTCCTTTTACTTCTTTCTTCTTCTTCCTTCTCCTTCTTCTTCCTGGGACAAGTTATTATTTCCTCTTTAAACAAAATCTTGGTTAAGATACTACTGACCACCTTTCTCAGGGTTCCTTTGGCCCAGAGGGCCTTACTTCTAGTAGACCTCCGGCAGAGCAGGCTTTGTTTCCTTTTCCTGGGTGACATTTGCAACTGAAGTTGTTGCTCTTTGGGTGAGCATACATTCAATTCGCATAACAAATTATATCCCAGGAGGGGGATGGACAATCTGGCTTATACAACAAGCAAAGTATTCTAATCGTGTTCTCCCCAGGTTGCATTCAAGGGGTTGGAGCACACGACGTCATTGAGCCAGACCTGTATCCTTTATCATTACCATAACGCCATCAACTTTAAGTGAGTTCCCCACTGTCAGTTGTACCCGATTATCCTTTTGGGTCTTTTTCTTACACTAGGCATGTTGATATTCAATGGAGGAGGCCCTTTTCATCCTTTTCTTTAGGCTTTCTTGAAGATCCTTCTGCACAGGTTGCCAACAAAACGTAAGTTGACTTTTGTTTCTGTTCCTCCCAGGCATTACATACCATAAAGGCACTATCGACTGGTTGTGAGGGGTTTATGTCAGTTTGTCCCCTTTGTCCAATGAAGGTCACACTGACTATACACAGACTATTAGGGACCTCTTTATACAGAAATCAGCAAGGCCAAGACATAGATGTCTGCATTTGTGGGGACTCCAGCAGACCCTTGTATTTTAGCTCTGTGGGCTACAGTCAGGGCTCCATCCAGAAGTGTCCCCTGGCCAAATGGGGCATCCTGGCAGATCTTAAAAGGGGAGACCACTTTTTATCCCCAGGTTATAACCTACCAGTGCCGGAACCCATTGATATGTCCTTTGTGACTGGTAGCTTTCATCCCCGGAATAAGATAGGACAGTTAATCGTCAGACACTCGGGTGATGGGCTCCAGTCAAGGCCTTTTCCAAATGTAAAGGCCTCCCCATGAAGTTAGACGTTCCATCAACTCCTTTGTCCCAGAACAGTGGGGATGTGGAAATGGGGGTCGATCCAAATGAAATTATGGCAAAATTCCAGACCTAGGGACTAAAAGGGCACAGTCAATTAGAGTCTTGGGTCAAGCCAGTTGTCCTGGTGCCCTCCCAGTGCCTGTGCAACACAGCCCAACCATTAGCCTTTGTGATATCTGTTCAGCACAGACTCTGATCAGGGCCTTTATCCAGAAGCCGTAAGTCCCCAGACTATTACACCCAAGTCAGGGGAAAGGGCCTCCGTTAGGTTCCCCCTCACATCACAGAAGTCCATCTTCTCTCTCTCAAACAAATCTCACTCCTTTTGTTTTTTTTGTTTTGTTTTGTTTTTTGTTTTTTGCGGTGCTGGGGATTGAACCCAGGGCCTGTGCTTGCAAGGCAGGCATTCTACCAACTGAGCTACATCCCCAGCCCTCTCACTCCTTTTTATAAGATGAAATACCTTACTCTTTTTACAGTACTTTAATAAAAACACAAATGAAACTTTTTGTACACCTGCTAGAATTTGTTTAAATCTTAGTAAGCTTTCTTTTAGGTTAAGACCCAGAAATGAGCAATCTCAAACCTTTTTTCTTTTTAACCAATTTATAAAAACACATTTAATAGACCCAAACATATGTTACCTTATGGAATTCAGGAAGTCAAGAATACTTGCATTTATACTCAGTTCATATTTTAGTATTTCAACTTTGTGAATTAATCAGATGTCTCCTCTAACAAACACATTTATAAAGATTAATCTCATTTATGTTAAAACTAATTCATCCATTTCTTACTTAGGTTACCCATGAAAACCAAGATATCAAACAGGCAGTTATTCCTGCCAAAGAAAAAGCCTCAGAAGCAATGGACCTTGCATTTAAAACATTTTATAGAAACCAACACTCTGATTGGCTGGCTACCTAGAAAAATATGTGGGTTAGTAGTTCCAAAGGAATCTTTACTCTTACCAATTTAGATTTACCCTTTTAATTAAAGTTTTATTTAAGTCACACAAACTGAAAGGTATTTGGATCCATTCATTAAATTCATGAGTACTCACTTACCTATTGGCCAGTGCTGATACCACGTCCATGATATACACAAGCATGTACACAGAGCAGACATGCAAAGTGCAGGTGTGCACACACATAAAACAGACGGGAAACAAAGACTGGGTAGCTCTTTACCAGGTGTTAAATCACTTCAGGTAGGAGGCAAAAGAACATCAGATTTAACTCTTTAGAAATTAAAATAGAGCCTATCACAGACTTTTGAAGTGTGACCCACACGTGACAAGGGTCTATGTAACTGGGACGTTAGGAAGAGTCTGCAGCCATGGTGGACTGTGGGGAGCCATCCTTACTTAGCAGAATCAGACTATGTTGAGCCATGGGACGCAGAGGTCTGGCTTCTAGGAACTGGCTACCACAGAGGAATGTCCCAGATTGCCGGGTAGTATGTGGCACTGTGTGGGAGTGGTTCCCTGTCTGGTTCTATGATAGTTCCCCTAAGCAGTTGGCTCCCCTAACTCCACCCCATCCTGTTCATCACAGAAGCCTCTCCATCCAGGCCCCTTTACCTGTGTGACTACAAAATAAAGGAGAGTTGGGCTTCTCCATGTTGTTAGAGGCCAGAGCTGGTATGGCCAGTCCCATCACGCCCCCTCTCATTTAAAAAGAGTATTGGCTCTTGTGTGTTTATTGATTAGGTAAGTTTGTGGGTAATTGATTGATTTATAGCCAGCATCCTCTGGCAGTTAACCCTTTTCTCATCCATGTGGAATGTGGCAAAAAACCCCTACACTGGACACTGAACTCAAAGGTCAGGGGGCCACTCATCCCCCGTGGGGGCAGGTTCACATCACCACCGCTTGGTCTTCTTCAAAGGAAAAGAAGACAGGATCTTTCCATTATTCCTCCCTGTCCCTAAACCAAGAATTTTAGTTATAGTTGGACATGATATCTTTAATTTTTCATTTTATGTGGTGCTGAGAATCGAACCCAGTGCCCCACATGAGCTGGGTGAGCACTCTACCACTGAGCCACAACCCCGGCCCTTCACTAGAATTTTTATTCCCCATTTTTCTGTATGTTCCTGTGATTACGTTTCCCCCTGTGTACTCAACCCCCACTTACTGGAGATTTCCTGCACCCCTCAATCCCACTTTCCTGGGCCTAGTCTCGTGTTTCTGAGTAGAGACTTAACCTCTCTTTTGGGGGAGTTTCTTGCACTCGTGTCTGAGTCACACTCACACAACCTCCGGAGTGTCTCAACCGCCAAGGAAGTGCTTCTCTCCAGAGCAAATTTCCTCCTTGGTTCATGCACAGAGTTACCTGGTTGTGGTGCTGCTGGCTTGGGCCCTTTCCCCACATTGCTGATCCACTTTCCATCTTGGGTTTGTTGTCGGCCTCAAGAATTGTAGTTTCCGCCCTTCATCCAAGGCCACCTCAACAAGGCAGTGGAACATGTCTCCTCTAAGGAGGTAGTGCCCATGCCCCCCAAGGTGGTGTATGGAGCCCCCGCCAGGCATCGAAATGTTTAGAAACACTGGGGTGCTGCAAGAACTCACACGTGCTCAGAAGTGGGTAGGCAAGGAAAGCTTCACCTCTGCAGAGGGCTGCTACCTAACCTGGCTAGCGAGTGCATCTTGGCGGGCAGTCCACCTGCTTTTATCCCGACGTAGCACTGCCCCTTGCCCTGAGAGGAGGAGTTCAGCATTATGACCTACATGATGGCTAATTTTAAAATTGGGGCAGCCAAAGGGAGGGGGTACAGTTACAATGGCTACGATTGGATCTCACCAATAAGACTGAATACTGTATTTTGAAAATGGACCATTGGACTTTCCACTCTTGCACCTGGAGGCTGGTCACCACGGCTCTGTTGTGCTCCTCATCCTGCCACCACTGCTCCAGGCCTGCTCCCAGGGACAGCTCTTCTGTGTGTCCCCTTCGCCTGTGTGGCCCACAGCTCTCGGCTAGATGCCCACTACTGGCATCCTAAGAGACTCCTGTGCTGAACAAAGCTAAGTGACCAGGAAACTCCTCCATCCCTCCCAGCTTGTTGGCTGGACAGAGTGGCCCTTCAGCTTTCTGCCCAGTGCTTAAAGCCTGGTGGGTGCCCCAGGCTGTGGGGGTGTCCTTGGTTGATGGGAACACATGGCTCCTACCTGGCACATTCCTTCCCTTCGGGCATTTCTTCCCAGCCCGGGCAGTTTTCATGTCTGCACAGCACTGGGCTAAGGTTTGGGACCTCTGTGCTTCTCCAGAGCCCTGCCTGGGCAGATCCTCCTCTCCCAGCCCCTGCTCTGGGGGTCCAGCTGGGCTTCCCTAAGGGCTCACCTCACTGTTCCTCTTTCTCAGGGACATAGGCCTAGGTTGCCTGATGTCCAAGGTCCCAAAACTGTTGTTTGATCTGTTTTGTTCAGTGTTTTAGTTGCCTCGGAGAGAGGCTACAGGGGACCCTGGCACCATGGCTGCTGCCATGGGGAGGAGGGCTCGAGCTCTTCCTACTGCCTGTGAGGACGTCTTCCCCTGTCGTCAGTGCAGCCCACCAGAGTTCTGCTTTGTTATTCTATATTTCATGAGGGGGTGGGGGAGATCCAGAAATGCCCACTCCTGCCACCATTCACAGGATTTTGACCTGGGCACTTACATGGCATATTCATTAGCCCTCAGGCAGGTATAGCTGCTGCACACCCCGGTCATCTCACTGCTGAACAGTGTGCCCTGGAGGTCACTCCAGCGGTGTGGCTGCATCTGTCACTCACTCCTTTTACAGCTCTAGGTGCCCAAGGTGTGCAGTTCAATCACTTTTCCAACTGATCCCATCTAGACAGCCATGTGGACAGTTTTCTACTATAAATTATGTCACAGGTTGGATGCAGTGATCACACACTGGTAATCCCAGCAATTCAGGAGGCTGAGGCAGGAGGATTCATGTTCAAGGTTGGTCTCAGCAATTTAGCAAGGCCCCGTCTCAAAAAATATAAAGGGTTGGGGATGCAGCTCAGTTGCGGCACACCCTGGTCCAATCCCCAGCACAAACGAACAAACGAAATCACGCTGCAGTTTACAGTCTCGTTCATGTGTCTGTCTGCAGTTTTTCTGGTGCCTCACAGGGTACATTCCTCCCCAGGGACAGCTGGGCCAAGAGCTGGACACTTGTGTCACTTGTTGGATGCTGCTCAGCTCCCCTCCACTCGGCAGCAACACACGAAGGTCCTGGCTCTGGGTCTTGCCTACAGGGTGTCGATGGGGGATTTTGTCAGCAGATGAGCCAGGACAGGGGAGGGGGGCGGCTGGTGGCAAGGAGACATCTGGGGAGAGGAAGGTGCAGTGGAGGTGTCAGGGGAAACAAGCTCCACAGGCCCTTGAGGCATGAGTGGCTGGCATGTACAGGGACAGGAGGTGGGGCACAAGGCAGGGCTGTGGGGACCCCCGGTGTAAGGTGGCAGCCAGGGGGAAGCTTGGCAGAGCTGGCATTGGACCCAGGTGTGTAGGGATCAGCTTTTTGGCTGATCAGTCCAAGATGGGCTGGGGGCAGGGGCTAGAGTGTTTCCAGGAGGAGAGCGTGGCACAGTCCAATGTGAGGTCAAGGAGGTGGACCTAGCCCTGGGAAGCCCTGGGTGATCTGGACCAGGGCACTTCATTTGAGTAGGGTGCTGTTGGGGTGGGCAGAACCTGATGGGTTTGAGAGAGAACTTGCAGAGAAGTATGGAATCAAGGAAGAACTCAGTTCCTCCTGCCCTGTTAAGACAGATGCCTCACTGAGAGTTTGTGGGTGACTGGAATGGTCCCTCAAGAGACTTGGTGACCCACAGGAGGACAAGCCAGCACTCTGGTAGGCTGGACGCAGACAGGAGTGCAGGTGGCTGGTATACCCACAAGGAGGAGGGCCCCCCAGCCCCTGCAGTCTGACCTGGAGCCATGATTTTTAGGTTCCTTCTTGCACATATTTACTTTGTACACTGAGATGTGTGTATCCCTGTGACCTTACCATCAAGACAATACAGATTCCAAGTCTCTCCTTGGGGTTCTCCAACCCTCAGGCTTCTGCTATGAGTGAAGTCCTGGAGGGTTTTGAGCAGAGGAGGGATATGCCCTGATGAAATACCCTGAATAATTTCTTATGAGAGTCTCTATTTTGTGTTGAAAATTGATTCAGAACAAAGGACAGAAGAGGGAGACCAGTTTGGAGGCTACTCACTAACCCAGGAGTTGAATCAAGGTGGAGTTGGGGTCACATGGCCTGATATGTCAGCAGATGGCTGGTGTAGACACAAGAGGAAGAGGGCAGGAAGACCCCAGTGTCTAGTCCTCAGTGCTGGCAGGAGTTGGGGGCAGGTCTCCAGGAAAGACCAGGAGTTGTCATGTGGAGCTGGAGTTCTGTGAAGACATCTGGTAGAAAAGTGACTGGATGGCTGGACACCAGAGCTGGGCTCAGAGTAGAGGCCTAAGGTGCTGCTGGTGAAACGAGGTCACTGGGAGAGCAGCTGGTAGCCCAGGTGTTGGGTCTGCACCTCCCAGTGAAGGGACCCTGGGTCTGGAATGAATTCTGAACATGGTCTCACCTGCAGTCCATGAAGCCCATGGATAGACCGGAGGTCATTGGATCCATCTGTCCATCAAGTTAGATAAATTCCTGGGGTCACTCTGTCCTCAGCCCAGGGCTACTCCTGGCCTGCTCATTTGTAACTCTGTGCTGCCCCCAACACCAATGCCTCTGGCTCCCTCCCACCTTTCCACACCCCTGCATCAGAAGCCTGCCCCCCACCCCAAGCAAAGGCCTTCCTGCTCTTCAGAAGCAGGCTGCCACAGCTGAGCCCAGGCCCCAGTTTACACAGCCTTCCCTTTTCTGCAGTATGGTCAATTTGCCCTTCCAGTTGGCAGTCCCTGCAGCACGAGGCCTCCTGAGTTCCCAGAAAGACAGCAGTCCTCTTTGGCCCTCACCTCCCCCAGCCAGAACCCCATTTGGTTGCTTTCCTATACAGCAAAATGCCCTTAAACGTGTCTATACTCACATCTGCACTTTTTGAACCTGCCATGATCCAGTTTCCACCTTAATGATGCACCCACACTACTGCCAAGTCCTCTGAAGGCCCCATAGGCATTCTCACCCACTCCCCGCAGCGGACTCAAGCCAGACCCTCCCCAGGCAGTGGCTCAGCCCTGGGCTGCTCCAGGACTCCAGACTTCACATAGTCACCTCAGGGATCACTTCTTTGACCAACCATTTTCAGGTGTTACAAGCTAAGGCGCCTCGCAGGACTCAACGCCCACGTCTGGTGGTCACCCACATCTGCACTGCTGACCCACGCCCATCACTGCCCCGTGTGCCCCCACATACCCAGATCAACTCTGCCTCCGCTCCTGAGACCACCTGCTTCCTGCTCTCAACGCTGTAACCCCAGCCCTAACCCTAACCCTGCGGTTAGAGGAGCCCCAGGATGCACGGGACTCCCTGCCGCGCATCCCACTACCCTAGACTCTAGCTGACCTCCCTTCCTCTAGGCCTTTCCTTGCCCCAGTCCCTTTCGGCAATCCATTCCAGCGTGCCACTCTGTCTCCTAAAGACACCACACTTTCTTTTCCCTCTTGCTGTCCCCTCCCACTATAGTGGGAACCCCACTAGAGCGTGAACGTCTCGGTCACTGCTCACGGTACTAGGGCAGGTCTGCGCACAGGTAGACAAGCAGACAAGCTGTGGGGTCAGCCCCGCTGTTCCCTGTCCAGGAGACCGGAGAGGCAGGGTCGTGTCTATCTGCGGCATTCCGCGAACCTGCCCAGTTCCCAGGAAGAGCAGGAATGGAAGAAAGACGGCTTCTGCCGGAGGAAACCCGGCCCCAGGAGCCCCGCCCAGCGCCACCGCCCTGCAGGCCAGGGTCTAGCTCCCGCACGCCGCCCCCAAGCGCTCCAGGTGCCCTCCGCCCACGCCCCGCCCACGCCCCGCCCAACCACGCCTGACGGTCTCCGCCCCTTGCCCGGTGGCCACGCCCTGGCCACGCCCCTCCCGTCTTGCAAGCAGCGTTCGCCGAGCGCTGACCGCACGCGCCTGCGCCCTCTGGCTCCGCCTGGGCCCCGCCCCCGCCCGACCCCGCCCCCGCCCGGCCGCGGGGTGGGAGCCGAGTCGCACACCGCGCATGCGCCAGGCGCGGCGCCCCCGACCCGGCGCTCGGCTCGGCTCGGGCATTTCCGCCTCTTTGTTTTAAACTCCGGACGGCTTTTTTCTCCTCCTCTGGGGGGGACCCGGAGGGAGCGGCGCCCCCTCCCCCTGCCGGCGAGCCCCCGCGTGCGCCCGCTCGCCCGCCGCCCGAGACGCAGGTCAGTGAGCCCGCCCCGCCCGGCCTGGGCCCGCGCGCCCGCTCCTCAGGCCGCGGCCTCGGCCCGTGTCCGGCGGAGGGCTGCGAGCCCGGCGCCGCTTGGCCGGCCCGGGGAGGCGGGATCCGAGGGCCTGGAGGCGGCCGGGACCCCGGCGGGCCGGACTTCAGACCAGGGTGGACCCGGGAGGGCAGGACCCTCAGACGGCTAGACCCACGGAGGGCCGGACCTGGACCAGGCTGGACTGGCAGACCCGGCAGGATCCGGGGAGGACAGGACTCTGGACCAGGCAGGATTCCAGACCAGGCAGGATCCGGGGAAGGCAGGACCTTGGGCCAGGACCCCAGTAAGGAAAGACCTGGACCAGGGTGGACCCAGAGGCGGGTAGGACTCCAGAACAGGCAGGAGTTCTACCAATCACTGAAGGGCCAGTCACCGAGGAGGGTCAGTTCCTTGGACTAGGGAAGACCCACAGAGTTTTGAGATCCCAGAACATGTCTTCCAGGAGAGTTCAGCCCCAGCACAGGTCACTGAAAAGGGGCGGGATACCAGGATGGGTCACCAGGGACAGTCAGTCCTGGGGACCTGACAGGCTGGGACAGGAAGGATCATTGCGGAGGACTTGATGTTAGGACCAGACAGTACCCAGAGAATGCCAGGAAAACTGAGGAGGGTCCAACTCAAGACAGGTCATAGAGGAGGTTCAGGACCCTGGGACAAGGCCACAGGAAGGTCAGGACTCTGGGACAAGCCCACTGAAAGGACTGCAGCACTAGGACTGGCCCCAGAGGTCCACAACTCTGGTACAGGCCTGTGAGCAATTTGAGGACCCTGAGGTGGCCTCTTGTCCCCAGGAAACCAGGACCCTGAGGCTTTACTTGAGAAGAGTTCATGACAGGCAGACTCTGGGACCAACAGAACTCCAGATTGTTCCTTAGGATGCTGGGCTTAGACCAGGAGAGGGGGGTCACTCAAGAAGGACCCTGATAAGAAGTAAAACGTTAAGACAGGTCCCCAGGGAGGCCTGAGACACTGGACATCTTGACCCCGAGACTAGGTTGGAAGTGTGCTGGGTCCTCAGTGGGACTCAGAGGTGTCTTAAACCTGTCCAGCTCACCATCTGGCTCCCTGCTCTGCAGGTGCAGGCATGTGGGATCCTGCTCAGCTGAGCCCCACAGGTTCAAAACCTGCTCTTTGTCATGAGACCCTGAGCACCCTGACATCATGAACTCTTGGGTTGGCCCCACAGACCTTCAGCTGGTACTGCCTGGGCAGGGACCTGGAGGCAGATGCAAGGCAAGATTGGGGCTCATCCTTCTGGGTCTGGAACTCAGGTTTTCAGGGGAGTTCCCCACCCAGGGGTACTCTGTGCCCCAGACTTGGAAAGCTGCCTCCTGCTTGCTCTCAGCCCCTCCTTGGGGGCTGCTGTCCTTTCCATGTCTTGGCCCCAGGGTCACCCTTCTGTCCCTCCTCTAACCCTTCCCAACGTGGTACAGGTACATCCTGAGTCTAGTAGTGTCTCCAGTGTCCAGGGGACTTCATGAGTGGGCAGGAGGGTGGGGTGCAAGCTGGGGCAGATGGCTTTGGACAGGAAGGCTGGAGTGAGGCTGCATGGGAGAGTGAGTCAGAGGCCTGTTCCACTCCAGGAGAGGAGGGCATTGTCAGATCTTGGAGAGGGGTCTTTGTTTCTCTGAAACCTTCCAATCAGCCTTCTCCCTAGAACATGTCAGTATTTTCCTTTCATTTGGAAGTGGCCATGGAAAGTGGGATGCAGCTTTTATGCTGCAAGAGGGATCCACAAGCTAGTGACGTGCTTCTCTTGAGTAGGGCAGTCTCCATGTGTGTTCTCTGAGAATGGAAAGCCTAGGGGCAGGAACTTGGCTCACCCAGCACCTGACACAGGCCTGGTGCAGCAGTATGTTACTGAAGAGTGGGTGCGGGAGCACACGAGTGGAAGGCAGGTGCACCTGTAGGTCAGGCTGCAAATGAGAGTGAGGTGTGAGTCTCGAACTCTCGGCTCCTAAGAGAGATGCTTGAACTTGTCGGTTCCGTTTTTCATCTTGAGCCACAGTCAGTTTCTGATTACTCAGGAGAAACCCACCTTAGGTTCCTTAGCACTGAACATCAACCAAACTGTGTCCCTGAACGTCCAGCATGGGAACATGCACTGCCAAACATATCCACATTTGGGACTTTGTCCTTGGTGCTTACTTCTGACTTATTCTTTTGACACACTCTTTTTACTATGGTTAAAACTTAATTTGCCTTGTGAAGTTTTGAATTCTTGCAGACCTGAGGAAGTGTTCAGCGCCTACATTTTCCTTTTTGTATTTTTTAAAGGTGTGGTATTGCTGAGTGATTGTATTTTATGTCATCATGCAACAGTTTACCCTGGAACTTAGTGCCCTACACCAACAATCGGTTGTGATCCTATAGTCTCTGGGTCAAGAACCCAGGGTGCCCTGCCAGGTCCTCTGGCTCAGCACCCACAGGCCTGCAGTCAGGTGCTGGCTGGGTGCCTCCCCTAGGGCTCCACTGAGGGCCACCCACTTCAGGCCCCTCCTGTGCTGCTCACAGAAGGGGCCAGCTCCTCCTGTGGGCCCCTCAGAGGCAGCTGAGAGGAAGGAAGCCACTGGCTTTGTGGCCTACCTTGGAAGTGGCATCCCATCACTTTGCAGAGTTCTTTTGTTAGAAGTGAGAAGTGAGGCCCTGTGCAAACTTGAGGGGAAGGGGCCCCCCAGGGTGGTGCAAGGTTGGTGGACTCTGCCGCAGGGTTGTGAGCCTTACACTTAGCTGGTTTCATAAGTGGCGCATACTTGAAAAGCTCCCATAAGAAGTTAAGAACTATGTTGGTGGAAGGGGGCTCCAGCTCAGCGGTCATGCTGGGATCTGACACATGACAGGAGATGAGTCATGGACAGGAAAGGTCCCTAGGAACCTTTCCTGTCAGCTTGCCCTCAGGAATCATGAGGGTGCAGAGTGGTGGGGTCCTTGGTCACCCAGGTATAAGGGTTTTGGTCCTCAGTGTCTCACTGTGGTTTTGCTGCCAGGGATCTGGTTCAGAAGACAGAACTTCGTGAGAAATGTTAGTCTCAACCGTGTTAAATGTGGAGAAAGCTTTTTCCTGTCCTTTGGACCTTGTGCACTTGTGTGTGTCCTCTGAAAGGTAGTATGTGAAGTGTGGCATCCTAGAAGGTGGGGTGTTTGTCCCTGGGGGGAACATTGAGCTCCAGGGGCCCTCTGTGGGCTCCCTGGCCAAGACCTACCCAGGGGGAGCCTGGACACAGCGCTGCCCCTGGGCACCTGTTCATGGTTGCCCTGGACACTAGGGCCCCAGTGGCCACCTTTCACCTGCCTGCTATCTCTAGATCTGGGAAGTGCCACCCAGGATCATAGGGCTGCTGGGTGAGGAAGGACCCTTTGCCATTAACTGGAATTGTTCATTTGGGTTGTTTGAATTATAAAACAAGGCTCATTTGGGTCTATTCTGTTGCTCTTTAGTTTATTAAATGGTAGGACTTGTTTTTCATTTGCAGGCTTGTTTGTTTGGTGTTCAGAGTTGGAGATGTCGTTTTCCTTACTGTGAAATGTTAGGCTTAGGGCAGTTTCCTAGTATCTTGTGATGTTTGCTGCTAGTATTGCAAAAATACTGCACAATTCATTGTGCTTCAGAAATTGGAGCTGGGGCTGGGGTTGTGGCTCAGTGGTAGTGTGCTTGCCTAGCATGCGTGAGGTCCTGGGTTCTATCCTCAGCACCGCGTAAAAATACAATGAAGGTAGTGTGTCCACCTACAACTAAAAAATACGTTAAAAAAATTAGAGATATTCTTCAGTTCTACAAGTGGGTAGTTTATCATTAAATTTTAAAAGTATGAGGCCTTTAAAAATAAGAATAATACTCCCTTTTTTCTGCCACGTTTCTTCCTACAACTCTGGACGTCAGGACAGGATGAAGGGCAGGGGTGAATGCTCACACCTGAGTCAAGCAGAACTCACCGCTGGGAGCGAACTCACCAGGAGTGGGGCCTCCTCGCCAGTGGTTACGCCAAATTGCTGTTTTCAAGAGAAACTAGCATTTAGGTGAATGTAGAAAGTGGAGGTTAATTGGGCTCTTTTTGGGGTAAATTCATTGATATTTACTGGATTTGGCAGATATTTAGTAAGAAGCATGTGAACACTGGAAAGGGGTCCATAGGCAGCCACGAAGCCCCACTGCCCGTGGGGTCTGAGGGTCCTGAAGGACTTGAGGGGGCCCCTGGGTCTTGTGAGGAGCCTCGGTGCCATGGGTCTTGTCAGCTACTCCATCTTCTGGTTCCTAGCAGGATCTGGCAGTATCCAGTGATCACGTGACTGATCCTGCAGGATGCCTCTTGTGTTCTGAGGGTCTGTGCTTACCACCCTGTTTGCCAAAGTCACCAGGACACTCCCGATCACACCCATTTGCCTGCTGTGGGAATAGGGGACAGATATCCCCACATCAGGAGGCAAAACTGAGAAGGGTAACCTCCTTTTATTTCAAGGACCTTTATTATACTTTTTTGTGGGGGGCACCGGGGATTGAACCCAGAGGGGCTTAACCACTGAGGCATACCCCCAACCCTTTTTTATATTTTATTCAGAGACAGAGTCTCTGTAAGTTGCTTAGGGCCTCGCTAAGTTGCTGAGGCTGGCTTTGAACTCATGATCCGCCCACCTCAGCCTTCCAAGCTTCTGGGATTACAGGTGTGCACCACTACATCCAGCTTTTTAACTTTTTATCCAAATGTTAGGGAAAAAAACCCTGAAGAAAAGCTATAGAGAAGGTCTGCTGTGGTGTGGATGTTTGTGTTCCCCAAAGCCTCGTGTTGCGATCCCAGCTCTCATCGAGGGCTGTGGGAGTGAGCCTTTGGGAGGCTCTGCCCTCACGAGCTGGAAGAGCCTTCCAGAGGTGGTCCAGAGAGCTCCTCAGCCAGCTGTCTGGAGGAGGCAGCCTTAGGTAGCCACCAGCCTGTGGCTCCCTGACTAGATTCCCAGCCTCCAGCACAGAGAAGTGAATCTCTGTTATTCAGAAGCTGTGCAGTTCAGGCTATTTAGACTGAACAGGGTGAGACAGCACCCTCAATGCCCACCCTCAGAAACTCGGTTCTGTGCTTGACCACACGCCCTTCATCTTACTCTATGTGTCTGCTTGCTAATGGAAGCTTCGGAGAGCAGCTGCAGATAGCATGGCTCGTCCCTCAGGTAGTACAGAATCTCGGGGGTCTCCACACATACTGCAGTTCCTCTGCGGCACCCAGGAAAGCGGGCCTGCCGTCCATGAGTTCATGTCCAGGCCATTTTCATTTTCCCCAGTTGTCTTGAGAAGGTCTTTCATAGTGCTTTCCCTTAAACTGATTAGTTAGCTCTGGCCTTGGTTGGTGTCCATCCCTCTTGAGTACCCTAGGGAGGTCCTGGTCTTGGTTGGTGTCCATCCCTCCTGATAACACCTTG
>JAJEJO010000579.1:483657-495796 GCA_020662805.1 Glaucomys volans | reverse complement strand
GAGTACCCTAGGGGGGCCCTGGCCTTGGTTGGTGCCATCCCTCCTGATCACTCAGATGGGAGATGGAGTGACGCTCCAGGTATGGAGTGTTTCTAACAGTATGCTTTTTCTGGGCCCATTCTACCACCAGGTGGTATTTTCTCAGGATGGCTCTCTTCCTGTCTAAAGTTTGCTATAAGGAGAGGACTGGCTAGTTATTCAGAGAAAAGGCACAGGGGTCAGACACACTTTATTCCCCATCTAGCACCAGCCTAGGTGTCACATGGGAGCTGCTGTCCCAGCACTGAAGCCCAGGGTGTCCCTGAAGGCTGGGCCCATAGGCACTCTGGAGGAACACACTGATTTCCTGACCCTGGGAGGACACAGTTTCAGCACAAACCACACAGTACCTCCTGGCTTGTGTTCAGACTCAGCCTGCGCTTCTCATTCAGCAAAGGTTTTAATCAGTGTAGGGAGCATCTTGCCAGATGCCGACTGAGGGCCCACCACTGGCCTCCCAAAGGACAGCAGTCTGAGGACATGTCCCATCTGTTAGCCATGGGTGAGAAATCTGTAAGATTCCCAGGTCACTGAGTTCCAAAAGAGGCTGAATTGACAAGAGAGGCAGAGGCAGGGCTGGCATTGTTAATGCAGTCAGCCCTGGGTCAAGGGCCAGTCACTCCCAGCCATCAGGATGGTCAGCACAGAGAGAGCATCCATCACCAACCAAGGTTGTGCTGGATGGTACTGGTGTGGGTGGGTCTCAGGGCCCAGAATGTAGAGCCCCTGCCTCTGAGGCAGGCTGGGGAGGCACTAGTCAGAGCAGCTAAAGGTCTGACTGACTCCTTTACTT
Source organism: Glaucomys volans (assembly GCA_020662805.1). Classification (NCBI taxonomy): domain Eukaryota; kingdom Metazoa; phylum Chordata; class Mammalia; order Rodentia; family Sciuridae; genus Glaucomys; species Glaucomys volans. Next base: position 494,964 of record JAJEJO010000579.1, on the reverse strand, counting down.
TGTAAAAGGGTCTATACTTGCCAGGTACAGTGGCATACACCTGTACTCCCAGTGACTGAGGAGGCAGAGGCAGGAAGATTACAAGCTCAAGGCCAGCCTCAGCAACTTATCAAGGCCCTGTCTCAAAAAATAAAAAGGGCTGGGTGTATTTTAAGGGTAGAGAACCTTTGGGTTCTATCCCCAGGACCATTACAAAGAAAAAGGTAGAAGAGAAAGATCAACACTTGTTTTGTTTCTTGTTAGAAACTTTTCAGTCTGGTACTACCATGGCCCTGTTGTGTGCAGCCTGGGCTTTGGGGGCCAACTTGGTCTCCATTGGGGCCCTGGGGACAAGCTCTGTGGCCCACAGGAAAGCAGGGTCTTATCACATGCTTCAGTGATAACAGCATCTTGTCAAAGTGGGTTTTGAAGGTTGTTTCCATCTTCCTGACTGCAGAAGGTGCAGCTGGGCATGGGGCTCATGGTTACCAGTATGTGAGGAGAACCAGGGTTTTTAGGGAGAGTTTAACTTTCAACTTTAGGTGTTTATTTAAATTTTAGCACATCTGGAAACTAAATCAAGACCCCACAACCAGGGGTTGAGTAGACCTGGGCATGTAAACGCAGCTCAGGCAGAGGCTGAGTGTCCCGTGTGCCACAGGCAGGAAGGATCCCAGGGCCCAGGCCTGTCACAGCTGGAACTCTGCCCTCATTTGCCTATAAGAAGCAGTCCCTTGCTCCCACTGCCATTCGTGGAACAGATGTGACATAGTGCATGGGCATCCCTCGGTGAGGGGTGAGGGCAGGTGGTTTATGGACTGCACAGGAGTCCCCGGTCTGAAGTCCTCTGGGCCCAACGAGGCACCAGCCCACTCCTTCCAGCCTCCCCATCCCAGAGCTCACCAAGTCCTCACTATCTTCTCTGTGGCTCAGAACAAGCCCCCAGGTTGTGTCTGCCCATTCCAGCAGCAAGCTGCCCTCACAGTCGTCCACATCCACACATTTGCCCTCACTGCTGTGCATAGGATGAAGTGCAGTGGGGCAGCAGGCAAACGCAGGGCCCAGAGGGCCTCACGAGGGCGCTGAGATGGCCATTATGCAGGGCGGTGGTGCTGAGACTGGGCAGGCTTGCCAAGGCCAGAGCCTCTAGGAAGTGGCCATGGGGCAGAGGATAGCAGAGGGGGTTGCAGAAAGAAGGCCCCCTGACTATGCCTTTTCGCCTCCTGAGCTGACACCAGGCTCCACTGCTGCCTAGTACGCCTTGCCGAGGGCTCCTCTTGCCAGACCTCAGCATGGCAGCCTGTCTGGGTCTCCCCAGAGTTAAATCTGCACTTGCAGTTTATGGATGACGTTCAGTGTATCAAGCATGCTCATTTGGAGCATCCCTTTTCTGAAGCTCTTTCTGTTGCCTAGAGCAGGGAACTTTCCATTTGGAGCCATTGCATGTAGGCAAGTCTGGCCCCCTTGAAACTGCAGATCCCCAGCCCTGGTGTCCTCAGCCCACAACAGGGTCCCATCCCAACAAACTCACTGTAAAGTTCCGGCATCCTTAGTGGAGGGTGCGCTGAATACCCAGCTTGCCCAGCATCCCAGCCTGCCTCACAGCATCCGTGGGTCTCTGAGGGAGCCTGGGTTGATGGATCTGAGCTTGCTGCCGCTGGCCAGCAGGACAAGACGGGTTGCAGGAGCTGCCAGCCCAGATCCAATTCCACAAGTGCCTTCTGCCGCATCCTCGCTGTCACCATCAGAGTTAGACCGTTGTTTGCTGTGTCTGGCTTACTTCCTGTGCTTGTGATAATCCAGGGAACTTGACCCAGTGAAGGTGGTCCTGTTGGCCCTGGCCTTCACGCCCACTGCTTGTCTCCTGTTGCACGCGTCTCTCCAAGGTCAGGAGGGCCTTGCCCGTGTCTCAGGTGCAAGGGTCTGGTCCCACATGGCTTCATCTACACAGTGGGCCAGTCCATGGGTAATATCTGTGTCTCATCTTAAACTATGCTACTCTTTGCCTTGAGGTCCCTCAGGCGAGACCCACCCACCAGCTTACAGTCCTGACTCAAGGCTTGCCCGCTGGAACTCCATGTCCCAGAGGACTGAGGACCGTCACTGCACGTGACTTGTGTGTGCAGCTTGCCTCTGCTGGGCAGTTCTCAGCTCCTGTGGGGCCTCCCCAGAGTGTAGCTGCCCTGTGTTCACACACAAGCCTAAGCAGCTCCCTGTTGGTGAACGACTCCTTGGAGAACTTTTCCTTCTAGTCTTAGTTTTAAGAATGCCTAAAATCACCAGCAGGTGTTGGATTTTGTGTGGTGGTTTGTGCATCTCTTGGAGATTGTGTGGCCTATCTTCTGTCTTAAGGAGATGTTCTCCCTGTGGTGCGGGGTATCCTCCCCCTGGTGGAAAGTGGTGGCAAAGGCCGCTGGTGCTGTTGGGTGACGTTTTGTCCTTTTCCCTCTGGCTCTGACCTCAGCAGGGTTTGGTGTGTGCACTGCTGATCTCGCCAGCTGAGTTGGAAGTGCTGTCTTTGTATTTCCTGTGGTGCTGGGGATGGAACCCCATGCCTTGTGTGTACTGGGCAAGTGCTCTGCCCAAGCTGCCCTAAGTTGCATTGTTTCCTGAGAGGACGGGGTGTCCTGACTGTGCTGTAGTTCCCCCTGGGGACTTCCAGACTCAGGAGTCCTCTTTGAAGGAAACTTTGCAGCTGCTTACTCAGCATCCAAAATAGAGTTTTAGTTTTCTCTGCTTCTCAGTTCTGGGAATTTCCTGAGGAGTCTGTTCTGAGGAATCTGCCAGGTTCGAGTGAACTTAGGTTTCTGTCACTCTACAGCTGTGCACAGCACCGTCCTTGACAGGTGCCCTCCCCACAGCTGTGTGGGCTCCACTCACCAGGCTGTCTGCAGACGCTTGCCCTCCCTGCTTACTTCTCTCACCTGACGTCCCTGATATCCCACCCAGATCATGCTTGCCTTTATTGCTGGCCTTGTCAGGACATAGCAGTGGGGATTCGTGTACGTGACTGCCCAGTGCAGGAGCCACTGGCCGTGACTTGTGAATTTCCATATACTGAACAGGCAGCTCCTCTGTCATGAGAGCCACCATTGGAGTCTCAGCAGCCTCAGGTGGTCAGTGGCCACCATACCAGGCAGGGACAGTTCAGGAAAGGCCTGGCTACAAGCTTTCTCACTGCTCCTCCACCTTCTGAGGGCTGCACACAGGCCTGTTGGTCCTGCCTCAGTTTGCTGGGAAGACAGTCTCTCTTCTCTCCCTTCCTTGGGGAAGTTAACTGAGCTTCGAGATTGTTAGTCAAAGGCAGTTATGGAAATACCTGAAGGAGCAGATGGTGCAGGTCGGGTGTAAGCACACGTCGGGCCTTGTCTGAGCACTGTTCTCAGACGCACTTGGTCTCACTTGGTCCTGGAGCCCTGGCGCCCTCTAGAGTGAGGCTCCCAGTCATCCTTAAGCCCTTCTCCAGGGACAATTGCCCTGGACAGGCACTCAGAGATGCATCTGGGAGGCCTGGCTGAGTTTCCTCACGTTTCCTCATGCACATTCTCTGAGTGGGTGGAAAGTCTGACCAGGAGAGAGACTACTATGCACAGTGTGGATGAGAGGATGCAGAAGTCACGGGGTCACATGAATCTAATGGTAAAATTTGCTATTCACCGTCCCTCCCCAGAATTCCTGCCCAGCTCACCCTGAAGTCCACTGCCTCCCTTGGGGATGTCTGTGGACTCCCATCCTGCCTTCTTGGGTCCAAATCAGTGTGACGGAGCCCTCCCCCCCTTCTGTGTCCCTGCCAGCCAGGTCTCTGCTCTCACTGTTTCCCATGCCTTTGGACTGGGGATGCTGGGCTCTGTCTCCATGGTAGAACCCCCTTCTTCACCAACATTGATTCTCAGGTTTTTTTTAAGCAAGTAAATGAATAGACATGTTAACTGCCCAAGGCTCAGAGCTGCTGGCCGTGGGGCCCTGTGGTGGGTCCTGTGCACCCATGACCTCCTGCAGTGACGCCTCTCTCTACTTCTCTGCAGGCTTCACGATGTAGCCGGACCCCAGGCCCTCACTCTCAGGTGAGTGCAGTTGAGCTGGCCTTCCTCCTCCCATGCCTGTAAATCGATGGCAGTGCCCAGAGTCTCACTGGGTGAGTGCGTCGTGGCCACGGACAGACCTGTAGTTCCTTAGTGGTGTCTGAGACACTGACTGTCAGCAACCAGTGCCTTTGCCCTTCCTCTGGGTTAATGTTTCCAGTGGACTCCATCCCTGTTGCTGCAGGACTTGCCCAGTCCACTGAGGACTAAGTGGGTAGGATTGTACGCAGGAGCGTCAGTGACGTGACCTGCAGTAAGTGCCGTTTCTGTGCTAGAAGATGGAAGCAGAGCAGAGGCCAGGAGGGAGGTGCCCAAGTGAGCCAGAGTGCAGAGGGAGGAAGGAGCGGCTCATCCGCGTGGTGGCCTGAAGCCTCCATGCCACGCAGGAGGAGGGACACGCAGACATCCAGAGGAGGTGAGGCTGCCCCGGGGAGAGGGTGCATGAGGAAGGTGGTGTCTCAGGCTGCTGTGGGGAGGAACACGGTGGGAGGGGCGCAGTGGTCAGGGATGGGCCGTGCCAGTGGAGGGCAGGTGTGCCTGGAGCCCAAGGGGCTGTGGGTGGGATGCGTCATGGAAGCCACCAGCTGTCTCCTGAGTGGGCTGGGGCAGTTAAACTGCATGCCCCTCCTGACACATGGGGAGCTGTGAGCAGGTTGTGGCCTGAGCCTCCTCTGCAATGCCCCTGGCCATGGCATCTGGTTCAGACTGGTGTGGAGGGACCAGGCCCACAGGATGGCCACCAATCCTCCCCACCTGGGGCTCTGGTGTCTTCTTGGCAGCCACAGGCCTTGGTGGACAGCAGTGGCTGGTGGTGATTTCCTACAGTCAGGGGCTGCACTCCACTTGCCACCATGTCCTGGGGCTTGTCCACCATCTGGAGGGCTGGCCTGGCCCTGTGCCCACCTGAGAGGAAGGGATAACCCTCCATTTGGGAAGTGGACTTGGCCCAAGCAGCTCATCTGTGGCCAGCAGGCCATGGGCATGCTGTGCTGTCCTGGAGGGACGTTATTGTGCCGGAACCTAGGTGAAACATATTGGAGTGGTTGAGATGCAAGTTATCATGTGTCTCTCTTGTAGAAGCCAAAGATGTTGACCAGGAAGATTAAGCTCTGGGACATAAACGCCCACATCACCTGCCGCCTGTGCAGTGGGTACCTCATTGACGCGACCACAGTGACCGAGTGTCTGCACACGTGTAAGTCCACCCGCAACTCCAGGTTTGCAGATGGTTCCCAGGACCACAGTGGGGGCTCCTTGGGCCGTGGTTGTGCCTTACCAAAAGCTTTTAGCTCATGTGCGAGAGCAGCAGGCCAGGAGAGGAACGGCGACTGCAGGTGATGCGGTCAAGAAGTGTCACGGGGTTGCTCGGGGACTTCCTAGGACCACAGGACACAGAGCTACTGCACTGTGCGCCACAGTGCCTGCAGCATGGCCACTTTCACCTCCAACAGGCAGAGAGGCCTGTTTCACATTTCCAAACAGTCCTGCACTTTTTCAGGGGTGGGGTGTCTGCTGGTTTGCTCCTGGGGACTGATGACCTGTTCTGACCCTCGGGCTCGGGGCTCGTGTGGGTTTCTTGTTTGCAAAATAGGTGCTGGCCCCTGCAAGCTGGCTGTTGCCTGGGTGATGTGCCTCTGGTGGCTGCTAAGGAGCACTTTGCTAACACAGGGGCTCAGCACAAATGACTTCCCATCCTGTACTGTTCCCTTTAGGAAATATTTACCCATTTTGATACTTTATTTTAAAGTTAGTTGCATTAGAAGCCAGTGGGCATAACAAGGTGATTTTTGTTGCACTCGATCATTTTGGTCATACAAAAAAAATGCCGTGGTCTTTCAGGCCAGGTCAGGGAAGCTCTCAGCATCGGCCAACCCTGGTGCCCTCACAGCTCCTGCCTCAGGCTTTGGGGCTGCCACTGCGGAGTGAGGCCAAAGGGGCAGTTTGTTCTTTTAGGAGTCAGAATGTGAGCAGGCCGTGTCCACCTGCAAATGAGTTAGAGGTGTCCTCTGTGGCTGCCTTTGGGTGTTGGGGCTCACATGTGGACCCTCAGCTCCCTTCTGGACTTGTTTCTCACTGAGTGCACTTTGGACAGTCTGTAGGAGCTGCCTGGTGAAGTACCTAGAGGAGAACAACACCTGCCCCACCTGCAGGATCGTGATCCACCAGAGCCACCCGCTGCAGTACATTGGGTGAGTGCCCGCTGCACCAGGCAGTGTGGGAGTGAGGAGCCACAGGCGTGCACACATCCCTGTAGAGGCTGCCACTCTGCAGGTACCCGATGTCAGGCCATGTAGTGGCCAGGGCGGGGACGTCCAGTAGCACTCACCTAGGTTGTTAGAGAGACCTGCAGGCTGTGTGGAATTTCTCGAGTTTTAACCGAGTGGCTAAAGTTAGATTTGAAGTACAAGTCAGCCCCAGGACCCACCTTTCTGTGGGAATAACTTGACCCTGGGCTGGGACGGGGCCAGGAGGTGAGGGACTGGCCAGGTGGAGTTTCAGATCTGGAGGGCCATTGGAGGAAACAGTGCCCCCATGCCACCTGAGGGAGCAAAGAGAAGTCTGAAAACAAGTGTTGAAGGACAGGGTGTGTGCAGTGTGTAACACAGGAGCAGTACCTGTCCTCAGAGGCCCCGACAGCCTCCAGGCAGCCCTGCATGGTCCTGTAGCCCTTTGGGTATTGACTGGTGGTCTGGGCTTCTCTTCCTGTGGCACCTTGCTTTGCTGGTTCCACTTTGAAGAGGTCCCCCTGTGGGCTGATTGCTGGTGGCCCTGCATCTGCTTTCCATCTGGGGATACAGTTCTGCAAACCTGAGGGAGGGGTTTTCCCACGGGAACTGCTGATGGCAGGAAGTATGAGGGCCTTCGTGCTGGCTGCCCCTTCTCCGGATGCTGCCTGGAGGACAGACCCTTTCCTCGCAGAATCAGGCTGTAATGCTGATATGGAGAGAGTGTGGGGGTGGGGCTGGGACTGGAGCTGGCCAGGTGCAGGAGACAGGGGCAGGGACCTCGGGGGTTGGGCTTGGGTCCACAGGGCTGGGCTTTGCCCCTCTCTCCAACTCGTCTTGTGGCTATGAGCTGGGTGGAAACCCTCCCTTTTGGAGGCCCCTGGCCTCTGGGCACTCAGCCCCTCCCTCCTCATAGCCTGGATGGCAGCCTCCACACCCTCCTCACCTGCCCAGCCAGCCCTGCAGGGCTGGGCAGGTGGCCCAGGAACTGGCGTCATCACGCAGAGGCTGGGTGTGGTGGAGTCTTCTGGACTTCAGCGTTTGTGTTCTAGGGTTTAGGGTGGCCAGGGCCAGCAGAAGCGCGGGCAGGTGCTGGGCTCTAGGATCTGGTAGAGGCCATGGAGTATGTGACGAAGGGAGAGGGTACAGCTCTCAGCTTGTGTCAGAGAAGGGGCTCCACTCAAGGGGCTGCCACATGGGAAGCCCCCCTTGCCATCTTGCCCCATCTGTTTGGCACCTGCTCTGAGGAAAGGTCCCTGCAACTTCTGGCAGGTGGGTGAGGCCTGGCACTGTGAGGGACCCAGATGTTAAGCTTGGTGGCAGGCAGCGTGGCCCAGCGTACCTGGGGTGGACAAGCTGTGGTGGGAGAGAGTGGTGCCAGGAGGTGTCCGTGACATTGCCTGTACTGAAGGCCTGCTGAACACAAGTGTCCTGCTCAGGACGTGGGGCGAGGAGGGCCTGGGAGCTGGTGTGGTCCTCCAGCCTCCGTCCTGCTCACGGAGGGGACCATCTTCCTCGTGAGCAGCCAATGCAGCTGGCCCTGGATGACTGGATTTCTGTGAATTTTATGAAAGTAATAATTTGTCAGTTGTTTAGATTCCACTAATTTGGTGCATAAAGGCTTTGTTTTTATGGAAATCTGTTTGGAAATTAAAATTGATTTGAAAACTAACAATTCTATAACAGTTTTTGACTTAAAAAAGAAAACAATTTTTTGAACATAGAGTTTCTGTTTAAAAAATAGCAAGTAGGAGTAGGAACCATGTTTGAGATTCTCTTTTGAGCAGCTGGAACCAAACTGAATGCTGCCCCTGTCCAGGTTGTTGAGAACTTTTGGTAGCAGAGGCACTTCCATATGCAAACTGAAGGAAAATTCCACCAAAACCTCCGTGCTGACCACGTGGACGTTGGGAGAGCCAGAGGTAGCGTCCCCCTGACCCTGCTCTGCTCTCTCTGCAGCCATGACAGGACCATGCAGGATATCGTTTACAAGCTGGTGCCAGGCCTCCAGGAAGGTGAGTCTCCTGCACTGCGGCCAGGTTGGGGGCTTGGCCCTTGGATGAGGGGCAAGCACACAGAATGAGGTGGCATCCCACCTCGTGTCCCCTGCTCCTGTCTCCTGAACTCTCCAGTCTCTTTCTGGGGCATGTGGACTATCTCAGTCCTAGGAAAAGGCACAAACACCTCCAAGTCAGACGCCAAGACCTCCAGATGTGTTTGCAACAGTGTTTGAACTGCTTCCACACAGCTAGAGCTGTGTGCCAACGGTGTCAGCAACTCTGGCAGGCTCCTGTGCCACCTGCCCTGGCATTGAGCTTGTGGCCCTTAAATCGCATAGCCCAATGCCCGAATGACCAGTGGGAGAGGCATGGGGATTGCTTCTTGCCAAATGCCACTCATGCTAACACCTCTGGTTGTCCTGTGAATGCGCTGGCTTTTGGTTTGTGTTTGTTTCCAGTTGTTTCTGGCAGGATGCACACAGGGCCTGTGCTTGGGGCTGACCCACAGCCTTCTCTGGGTTCCTCTGTACTTCTCATCCCTGGGGCGTCCCCATGTCTGGACTTGCAGAGGACCTGCCTCCTGGGGTTGGTGGAATTGGTGGTAGGTCCAGGTCTGGCTGGTTGCTCTGGCTGCACCTGAGTAGGTGCTGTCTGGCCCTGGAGGTGACAGGTTCACCATGTCCTGGCAGGTAGTGGCAGTGCTGTACTGGTCCTGCTGTTCCCTTCTTCTCCTGGCTGGAAGGTGTTGACAGACACACTGCTGCTCAAGTTCCCTGCAGTGCTGTGCAGGCAGGCAGGACAGACACTGAGTCCTTCCTCTTTCCCAGCTTTCCACCCACCCCTGCCATCTGTGCTTTGCTGTTACTATCCTTTTGAAGTTGGATCTATTCTGTAGCCAGCAGGCATCTCACATTGGGCTGGGGTCCTTGTGATGGCCTTGGTGGCCTTGGTGGCCTTGGTGGCCAGTGCTCCCAGGATAGGAGGTGTTGGGGCTACCCAGGAGTCTCACCATGACGGGCGTCCATCCTGAGGCTCAGGCCGGTGTCAGGTGCTGGGTGCCTCTGCACTGCTGCTTCTGGTGCTGCTGCCTGGAAGACAGTGGTAGTGTGGATGGCCAGATGGCCTCAGTGCCTGCTAAGTCCTGGGCGCTGCGTCTCCTCACACACCGAGCACCATCCCGTGGCCACCATTGGCCCCACTTGGAAGTTGGAGAAGCCGGAGTTAGAGTCAGGTTCTGAGCTTCACGTCCTGAGCAGGAGACTCACACGGCTGGGCTCAGCCCTTCTGCCAGTGGGACCCTAAGCATTCTCAACCTGTGCATTTTCTGTGGGGCAGATGTCCTCCTCCAGCTTTTTTCGGGTGAGGTGGTCCTTGGGTGAGTCTTGCCTTGAACTCAGCAGCTCACTGCATTCTCAGCAGAGGGGCCTGCAGGTCATCTGGCTTCCTTAGTTGTGCCAACATCCAGGTAGGTGGGGCCTTGTGCCCACGTGGGTGTAGCAGTGGCCCACAAGTCTCTGTCACATCCATACCATGCTGGGCAGCTCCTGGGTTCCCCTGTTGCTTTGCGTGGAGGCCAGAATCCATTTAGCGGTTAGCTTTTTCTTTTCAGCTCTGGTGTTTAAACCTGTCTCCCCAGAAGCAAGACCTGTTCTCTGAGTAATCAGGTTGCCTGTCTTTCTCACCTGAGGCCACCTCCCTGCTTTCCCTCCCATTTGCCTGGGCCTGGAGAATTGTCCTGCACTCAGCAGCAGCACCTCCCTGCTCCTCATCCTTTGCTCTGATGCCAGGCATTTGCCTGCAAAGGGGTCAAAGCACCTCTTGGTGCCGTTGTGGATGGGGAGCTGTAGGGCACATGGTGCCTGCGTCTTGCTCCCTCTTGTGCCCTGTGTGCTGCTGGCACAGGTACTGGCATCCCGCGGCCCACACCTGACCCACGGCCTTCCTGGCACCCAGTGCAGAGCATCTTGTCCCCCAGCATTGTGGCTTGAGGGTCGTAGTGCATCAGTAACATGGCCATGCCCGGTGTCTGGTCTGCCTCCTGTCCAGGGACAGGTGGACGCCTGCCCCAGACCAGGGGTCATGTGTTCATTGCTCTGAGCTACAGGCAGCACTCTGCACACTCAGCCTCGTGCCTGCGGAGTGTCAGCCCTCAAGCACCTGCAGCAGTGCTGATTGAAGCTGTCGTCGTGTCCCAGCAGGGGAAGGAGAGAGGCAGGCCCATGGCTGACTGCCCTCTTGTGCCCTGACCATGCCATGGTCCTCCCACCCCTCCTGAGGGCTCACAGAGCAGACCAGCTCTGCAAACAGAATCATCTCGTGGAAGCGGAGATGATGGTGAGGCTGGAGTGAGGCCTGCTTCCAGAACCACGTTTGCCATGCATGTCACAGCCCTGGAGAGACCTCTGTGACAGCAAGTCCCTGCCTCACAGCCCTGGAGAGATATCTGTGACAGCGAGCCCCGCCTCACAGCCCTGGAGAGATCTCTGTGATGGCGAGCCCCGCCTCACAGCCCTGGAGAGATCTCTGTGACGGCGAGCCCCGCCTCCAGGTCTGCATGCTGGGGGCAGGCTGGGACAGCAACAGCAGCACTGTCCAAAGTGAGAGGAAGAGGCAGCTCTGGGTGCCTTCCCTTGCCAAGGTGGCAACACTCACAAGGCATTTGTTCAGAGGCAGGGCTATCACAGTGTGAGGAGTGCGTTTGAGGAGTGTGAGGAACGGGTGTGAAGGTGTGAGGAGTGTGAGGGTGTGAGGAGCGAGTGTGAAGGTGTGAGGAGCGTGAGGGTATGAAGAGCCTGAAGGTGTGAGAGCATTAAGGTGTGAGCAGTGAGTGTGAATTGAGGGGCCTGGGCGCCAGGAGGGAGTGTGAGCAGTGAGTGTGAGCAGTGAGTGTGAAGTGAGGGGCCCGGGCACCAGGAGGGAGTGTGAGCAGTGAGTGTGAAGTGAGGGGCCTGGGCACCAGGAGGGAGTGTGAGCAGTGAGTGTGAAGTGAGGGGCCCAGGCTCCTCAATTCACACTCACTGC
>JAJEJO010000579.1:463460-483257 GCA_020662805.1 Glaucomys volans | reverse complement strand
TGGGCGCCAAGAGGGAGTGTGAGCAGTGTGAATTGAGGGGCCTGGGCACCAGGAGGGAGTGTGAGCAGTGAGTGTGAATTGAGGGGCCTGGGCGCCAGGAGGGAGTGTGAGCAGTGAGTGTGAATCGAGAGGCCTGGGCACCAGGAGGGAGTATGAACAGTGAGTATGAGCAGTGAGTGTGAAGTGAGGGGCCCAGGCGCCAGGAGGGAGTGTGAGCAGTGAGAGTGAAGTGAGGGGCCTGGGCACCAGGAGGGAGTGTGAACAGTGAGTGTGAACAGTGAGTGTGAAGTGAGGGGCCTGGGCATCAGGAGGGAGTGTGAGCAGTGAGTGTGAAGTGAGAAGCCTGGGCATCAGGAGGGAGTGTGAACAGTGAGTGTGAAGTGAGGGGCCCCGGGCACCAGCTGGGGTCGCGGGTGCCTCGGCCGATGTCTGGGTAACTGGAGGCTGGTGTGGAGGGTGCTGGCCGCAGCATGCAGGCCTTGGATGGGCCTTCGCTCCTGTGGCCAGAGCTGCCTCTGCTCTGTGAACTCCATGGGAGGGGAAGCTGCGTATGGCGTCTTGTCCACCACAGGGTTCAGGGACTTGGCAGAGCCACCTGTCTGGGTGGCTTCGATCTGAGGGCGGAGGTTGTCTCTGCTCGGTGCTGCCCGACTCTGAGTGTCTTTGAACCCGCTCTCGTGGGAGACCTGTGTTTCTTTCTGCCCAGCCTGGCGCGCAGGGCAGAGCCACGCCCACCTGGAGTGCAGGAAGCAGCGTCCGTCGCCCTTGGAGTCCCCAGACAGTGGCCAGCAGGGAAGGCGCTGGTTTGGCTCGTGGTTTTGAAGGTTCCGGTCCATGACTTGTGATCCCATCGCCTCAGGCCCATGGAGAGGTGGCACAACCTGGCAGGACTGACCAGAGCAGAGCTGCTCACTTGGGCGGAGCACTAGGGCCCTGTCAGTCCCCTTGGAGGGTCTCCTGCTGGGTCTGCCTCCTCATTCACCACCTCCCCACAGTGCCATCGTGGAGCCCAAGCCTCGAGCACTGGGCCTTTGGGGATGCTCATGTCCAGACTCATGGCAGCGGCTGGTCCAGCACTCTGGGGCCTGGACAGAAGTCCAGAGGAAGTTTCAGGTTTCCAGCCTTAGCCACGTGGAGGAGCTTGGGCGTGGTGGAAGGCCAGCACAGGAGCAGGCTTTCAGGCTTGCTCACTGCACACAGGACGCTGGCGGTACAGGCCTGGTGGCAGATGAGCATGGGGACTCCGTGCATCAGTCCTGACCCCAGATGATGGTGTCCCCCCAGAGAGGCTCCACTCTCACCTTAGAAACCTGCCCTTGGTGGCCATTACTATATTTTTAACTCCTTCAATAAAAACCTGTGGGGATTTGTTTATCACCTTCATTCTGGAATGTGCAGAGCCTCAGTGCTGCCCCCATCCCTCTGCCCTTCACAGGGAGAGCTCTGGCCCTGGGTGGCTCAGGCAAGGCTGTGGTCAGGGGCTGGTGCACATGCTGGGCGGCTTGCCCTGGTCTGCAGGTTCAGCCTCCCACCTCTGGGTTGGCACCTACCACTGGCCCAGGCAGCCCAGGTGGCCAGTGGCTTTCCTAGGAGACGCCATGGGTCTCAACGTTGCTGCTTCCTTTGTGTTACTCAATGGAGTGCCACACGGGTGGAGCCTGAGCCCGTGTGTGGTGCACGTCTGTGTTGTGTGTCCGCCCCGTCTAACCGCTGTGAGGTTCCCTGGGTGCATGGCAGCTGGGCCGGCGGCACGTGTGTGGGGTCTCCTGCTGTGGCTGTGGTGGTAGGGGCCTTTGCGTCACTTCTGCAGGAGCGGCTGCCAAGGCATAGGCGCTGGCGCACTGCTGGGGACTGTCTGGGGCCCACGACACCCAGGCGGTCCCAGTCGCCCAGGGTTACAAACAGGACTTCAGGGGCTAGCTGGATTTGGATCTTCTCATGCGCCTGATTCTTTGGGAATAGATGGCTAATGGTAGGATTTTCACGTCATTGTTAAATTTCAAAGTATTCAGGTGCATGCTGCCTGACGGTCTCCATCTAACATTTCTGTGTGCAACCTGGCACTGGGGCCTTGTTTTCATTCTTTTGCATCCTCATGGGTGAGAAGTAAAGAAGTAGGGTGAGCCACGGTGTCCAACCCAAGTTGCTTGCCTGCATGTCCCTATGTCCCTGTGGGCTTGCCATGTTGTCCCGTGTTGCGCAGGGGGGCAGCGCCTCTGTTTGGAGCAGCTTGGTACCTTGAGGGGACACCTCTTTCTGGGCTGACGCTGGCGGCTCTCAGGCTCAGTGCACGTGCCTTCCCCTTGGCAGTGCCTGCAGCTCCTGCAGTGCCCAGCCATAAGTCTGCTTTCCTTGGCATTTTCAGAGCAGCCATGTAGGGCTGGACATACCCGGGGCTTTGCCCAGGTGCTTCTGGGACTCATCATCTGTAGGGAAAGACAGACATGCAGGTAAAAAATGTAATTAAGCACTTCTGGGTCAGCTATACAAATTAGTTTTTACAGAGATGCTTCATAGGGTCTTGGTCCGAGCAACTTTAAATTTCCATGCTACCTGTGTGTCCTGCGTGGTGGCCAGCCTCTTGCTCCTACCCTGGGTCTGAGTATTAGTCACATGGGTGGGACATTTGCCAGGTCACTAAGTAACAGGGAACTGATGGTTCCCTGGAACAAAGGTGCCAGCCTGGCCTGCTGTCCAGTGGAGGGTGCAGGTTGGTGGTTGTGTTCAGGCCGCCGGTCCCAGCCAGCAGGAGCTGTGTGCTGCCTGGCCTGTTAGCCAGCAGTTTGGCAGATCAGGGGAGGTTCAGGATAGGGCTTTCTGCCTGTTTTTAGGGGCAGTTCCTCTCTGGGAAGGGTTTCCTCTGAATCTTGCCCTGTTCTGTTGACCCTGACACCAGGGGGCACTCTTGGCCCAGTGCTGGGTGGATGTTGTCAGCACCCAGGAGGCTCCATGCTGGGCTGCCCTAGTCCTTTTTCTCCTGGCACAGCCCACCCTCAGCCTGTGAGAGCCCCCCTGTGCTGCCTGTGGGGCAGTGGCACTGGGACAGCCCGCCTGGATTGCTGAGCTGTCAGTGCACAGGTGGTGACATCTGAGAGTCACCAAAGTCACCTCCATTAGCACTCCTGACACTCCGTGATGTCGTGGGCAGCTGCAGGAGTCGGGGTCACGGTGCTCAGGAGCTCACGCCTCACTTGCTGCTTTCTTGACAATAGCAGCCTTCAGGGTGCATAACCCAACTGCACTTCCTTCTGAGGCGTCTGAGCTGTCTTGCTTAATTCCTGCCTACTGAAGATTGAAGGCTGTTTGTTCATTTTTAATAGCGGAAATGAGGAAGCAGAGGGAGTTCTACCACAAGCTGGGCCTGGAGGTGCCCGGCGACATCAAGGGGGAGGCGTGCTCCGCAAGACAGCACTTGGATCCCCGCAATGGTGAGTGGCTCCGTGGCCCGCACATGCCCAGGGCGCAGGCCTCTGGCAGCTGCAGGTGGCTTTACCACCCCGAGAGGCAGCCCCGAGGGGTGCTGGGCAGGCACTGGGTGTGGGTCAGAGAGCGGAGGTACCAGAACATGCCTGGAGGTCACGGTCAGAGGGCGGAAGGAAGGGCCAAGGAAGAAGTTGAAGGTGACTTTCTAAGGTTTGGACTTGGCTTGTCTTACCGTAAAATGCAGAATAACATTTGGTTTTGGTGTGAAGTTAATGGTATCTTACAGTCTGTGCATACTATAAGTTGTTCAAACCTTTGAGGCCTGGTATTTTTCTGGTGGACCACACAAGCTCCTGAGAAATCTCTCCTGACAATGCGCAGACAGATGCGAGGACCCTGGCTACCAGCACACGGAGAGCCATCTGCCCAGTTCTCAGCAGTCACCCGGCTGGGGAGGTGGCTGGAGTCTGCCCTAAGTCTGTCTTGGTTCTGAGGCAGCCTCTGGAGCCGGCAGTGCTGGGTGAGCCCCGAGTGGCTGGGGCTGGTCCTGCTGCTCCCCTGCTCACAGGGCAGCCTCGGGAGCCCTGCAACCTGGCGGAGCTTTCCTTCGGCAGACCTTGGCTCAGGACGTGGTCCTGCGGGCTCTGGAGGCCAGTCTCAGGAGGCGCTGTCAGTGGCACTGAGTGTGCCTGGGATTGGGAAGAGTATAGCATCGGGCCTTCCCAATCCAGCACTCCCTGGGTTCCCACCGCTCAGGGCTTCAGGGAGGGAGTCCCCAGCTCTCAGCGTTTGCTGTTTGTGTGACAGGTGAGACCAAAGCAGACGACAGCGCACACAAAGCCACGGCAGAGGAGAAACAGGAGGAGGACGACGACTACCACCGGAGCGACGAGCAGGTGGGCCGTGCCTCCAACACACGGTTCTCCCTTCCTTTCTGAGTCAGCGAAGCACGTGTGTGCTGGCCCTAGTGCACCCCAGACCTAAAGTGGCCACCCCTCAGGTGCCTCCTGCCAGGCGTGCTGCCCAGTGGGGAGCACCTGCGGGCAGGGCAGCAGAGGGGACTGGGCCACTCCCATGCAACCGGGTGACCAGGGAGCCAGGCCCAGAGCTCCAGCCCTGCCAATGACACTCCCTAATGTGCACCCTCCTCTGCAAACTCTGGCAGTCTTTGTGCTTCATGGCGAAGCAGAGCCATCGTCTCACTAAAATAGGGGCCAGGGACTGTCATGGGCTGCTGCTCAGGGGTCTGGAGGCCCTGGCCCTGCTGGGGAGAGAACCAGGGCATGTGTGCCCTGGCGCCCGGCCCATGGGGGTTCTCTCAAAGCCTCACACAGTCACCTGGAGATGTTAGAACTGGTTTTGCTCTGGGGTGATGAGCTCAGCTCATGGGAATGGGTAGGTGCAGGGGACTCTCCACAGTCAGAGGGCTCGCTCCATGTCCCTGCAGGGAAAGATGCTGTGAGAGGCAGTCCCCAGCTGCCCTGTGCTATGGTCCCAGCAGCTGGGAGGGAATAACCAGCTGCTGGGCAGCCCCCAGGAGACACACGTTCAGACAGCTCTGGCCTTGGCAGAGGGGGTCAGGGCTCACCACAGCAGAGACAGGGCCACGAAACGAGGCTCGGGCCAGAGGACCTTTGATGTTTCTTCATCCACATCTGCACTGTAGTGACACTCAGGAGGCCCCACAGAAGCAGGGACGGCTATGCAGGTGCCTGGTTGTGATGAAGGCAGCTCTGACCGCAGCCTGGGCCCAGAGCAGAGGTGACCTTGGTGTGGCCCCAGTCCATATCTGGTCCTGAGCCTAAGTGGCAGGCACCACCTGAGGGTAGCTTAGAGTTTTCCTCAATGAGGCCCCTGTCTCAAGACCCTGTCCCCTGCCTGGGGGTTGCAGCCCTGCATGTGGACCACATAGTCTTGCTCTGGACGCAGTGTGCTGTGGAGTGGTGTGGGGTTGTACCTAGTGTCCCTCTCTGCTGGACTTTGGTTTTGCAACTTACGTTTTCCGCTGCTGGCTGCTGATGTTTGCCGCCCTGCTGCTGCACGCACACTGGTGTTCTCACTCCAGGTCTGCGTCTGTCCTGGGCCGCACACCAGCCCTGCCTGCTGTGCGCCTGTGCTTGACAATACGTGTTTTATTTCTGCTTTAGTCACGTGATCCAAATGCCCAAGAGTAATTTGGACACAGAAAATTTTATTTGGGCTCATGGTTCCAGAAGCTCAGTCTTGGGTTGGATGACTCCATAGCTCTGGCCTGAGGTGAGGCTGCCCCTCTTGGCAGACCAACACAGTGGTGGCTCCATTCTCAGTGGGGGGACAGCTGTGGGAAGGGGGTGGGGCCACTGGGAAGGCAGAGCCATGGGGCCTGCCCCAGAGGCCCCCAGCCACGCCGCCCCTGCCTGTAGTACCCACCCACTCACTCAGCCCAGTCCTGATCCAGCTGTTCACCTATGAATGCTCCTGTGTGCCGGGAGGAGCTCTGGGCACCGCACGTTCAGACCACAGCACTCCTAGCGCCCGCTGCCCTCTGCTCACTTCCCCAAGCAGTGGTGCCTTCACTGACCACATGCTTGTGTGTGCTCTTTGCCGCTGTGCTGTGCGTCTTGTGGCCTGTCCTGCAGGACCACCCTGAGGGTGCTGCAGGTGCCCGCATCCTGGGGAACCCGCCCCAAGGGTGCCCTACTTCCTCTGCTGTCTGTTCTTTTGCTGTCCCATCCTCACTGTGATTTTATAATTTGACACAACTTTAGCTAATTGCTATTTTCTTTGGTATGCTAAGAACCTCTTCCCCACCCCAAGATCATAAATACAGTTACCTACATTTTCTTATAAATATATTTTAAAGTTTTGCTCTTTTTCCACATTTTTTTATTGGTGTACCATTGTACATATTGACGGGATTTGTTGCTACAAATTCGTACATGCACACAACACACAATATAACAGTACAGTTTGGCCAGTATCACTCCCCAGCACTTTCCCCTGCCTCCTACCTCCCACCTCTTGGTCCCTCTCCTCACTGGTCTCCCCTCCTTTGTTTCCTTTTTCCTCTCTGGCTTCAGCATGAGAGAACTCACAACCCTTAGCCTTCTGAGTTTGGCTAATTTCACTTAACATGATGGTCTCTAGTTCCGTTCATTTTCCTGCATAGCCATAATCTCATGTTTCTCTATTGCTGAAGAAAACTCCTTTGTGTACACACACCACACTTTCTTTGCCCATTCGTCTGCTGATGGACTCCTAGGCGGGTTCACAGTCTGGATACTGTGAATTGTGCTGCTGTAAACGTGGGTGTGCACGTATCTCTGCAGCAAGACGGCTGTCGTTCTCCAGGGTAAGGACCCAGGAGTGGCATGGCTGGGTCATGCGGTGGTTGCCAGCCCAGTCTTCTGAGGAACCTCCACACTGATTTCTGTAGTGGGTGTACTGACTCACAATCCCACCGACAGTCTTCCCCACGTCCTCTCCAGGATCATGTTTGCATTCCTGATGACTGCCACTCTGACTGGGGTGATATGGAATCTCGGTGTGGTTGTGACTTCATTTCCCTGACTGCTGACAGCGTTGAACATTTTTCATGTGTTTGTTGGCCGTTTGTAGTTCTTCTTGTCTGTTTGGTTCATTTGCCCATTTATTATTGATTGCCATTCATTGTTTTGGTGGTAACTTTTTTGAGCTTTTATTTATTCTGGATATTAATCTTCTATCAGTAGAGTAGCTAGCAAAGATTTTCTCCAGTTCTGTGGGTTCTCTCTTCACATTCCTATTGTTTCCTTTGCTGTGTAGAAGGTTTTAATTTGATGGTGTCCCATTTATTAACTCTTGGCTTTATTTTCTGAGCTTTAGGGGTCCTGTTGAGAAAGTCCTTGCCTGTGCCTAAAAGCTGGAGTGTTGCCCTGTTTTCTTCTAGGAGTTGCATGGTTTCTGGTCTAACTCTCAGGTATTTGATCTATTTCGAGTTGATTTTTGTGCAGGGTGAGAAATAAGGGTCTAGTTTCCTTCTACATATGAATAACCAGTTTTCCCAGCACCATTTGTTAAAAAGGCTCTCTTCTCCAGTGTAAACTTTGCTTTTGGTGGTCAGGCTGTAAACCCCCACAGCTGGCTTTGTGGGAGGAGGTGCAGTTGGCCTTCGTGAGCCGGGCCAGTGTGTTCAGCATGGTTTGCTGCAGGGTTCTCCACCAGGAGGCCTGCGACCCACAGGCTCCACACACGGGTCTACACTGCCCTACAAGCCCATGTAATCTACCCACTTCGTTATTTAATTACTTAAATAATGAGCTGAGCCGTGATGTGGTAGGACAGTCTTCAAGATTGTCCTGAGAACTGGGTAAGATAGTGCACCCATCATCCCAGCAGCTCAGGAGGCTGAGGCAGGAGGATGGCAAGTTCCAGACCAGTCTTAGCAAGACCCTAAGCAACCTAGCAAAACCCTGTCTGTAAATAAAAAATAAGAAGGTTTGGGATGTGGCTCAGTGGTTAAGTGTCCCTGGGTTCATTGCGTAGTACCAAAGCGGGGGAAATAAAGAAAGAAAAGATTGTCTTGAGTAACTGGCCCTTTGCTGTTGCACATAGCTTTGGGAACCAGCTGCTGGATTCCCTGAGCAAGCCCGTGGAACCTTTATTAGAGGGAATCAGTGTCTTTGTAGGTTTTTGCTGAGAAAAGACAGAGTTCTGATGGAAGAGTGCTCATCCTTGGGCCCTGTGGTCAGTGAGCCTCTGGCCCTTTGGCAGTCATCTGCCCTGGGCAGAGCTGCACAGGAGGCCTGGGAGCTTGTGCAGGTTTCTGTTTGTGGGCTCTGGTGGACTTTGTGGATGAGCAGATGGGACAGCCTGACCTGACTGAGTACCACTTCTGACTTGGCCACTGCCCCGGCTAGGCACACTGGGAGGGGTGGGGACGCTATTGTAGGTCCAAGGTCTCGCCATCAGGGCCTTTGCTTCGCTCACCCTGAGTCAAGCACGCCCTGTGATGGGTGGCCAGCACCCCCTGCCTCATGGTCTGGGCAGCAGTACCTGGTAGGGAGAGGGCTTCTGATGCGGGCCCCTCAATGGACCAGGTTGGGCCCAAAGCCAGCTTCCTCACCAGTGAGCTGGCTGGAGCAGGCAGCTGGGCACAGCAGACCACCCCAGCACTCTCTCTTATTTATCTGTTTGGTTCTGTTTTTCCCTGACCTGAGGTCCTCTGTGCCTCACCATTTGGGACTCCTCTCCAGCGTCCCCAGCGCCACAGCTGCTGCATACTGGCTGGACACGGCTGTCCATCTGCTCGCTTCTCTTGTGCTCTGCTTCCTTTACTACTTGAGCTGGTGCCTTGTCTCTGTGCTTCTGTGGTTAGCTTCCTCCAGCAAGCTCTCGGAGGTCAACCTGTCCACACTGAGACTGACCATGGCCAGCCACCATTGGGTTCTCACTTCAGTGTTTGCTCGTTGACGTTACACCTGCATCTCACACTTTTACCCTCCCTTTTGCATCTCTTGCCACTTTAGACATATATGTGTCATTGATTCTTTTATCTGAATTTTAAGGGGCCTAGGTCTGCTCTGGGTGCTTGGATCCCACCTCCTGTGGGCAGTGGGCTTCCTCAGTAGTCCTGGGACTGGGCAGATTGCCTTTGCCTTGTGGGTGCCCAACATTAGGATGCTACAGGGTCCCCACCCTGACCCATGGAGACTGCTTCTCCTCCATGGCACTGCACAGCCACATCACAGCTTGCTGGGGACTGCCTTCCTCCGAGGCCACACTGGTCTCCATGTCTGCCCATCCATAAGGCCACATCCCCTGCAAGTTCCCTCCCAGCCTCTGGATGCTCCTGTCACGATTCTGCCAAGGCTCCCTCAGGACGCCCATGTGCCAGAGGACAGGACAGGTGTGGGCATGACTCCCAAAGGGACTGGGGCTCCCTGAGTGCCATGTGCCAGAGGACAGGACGGGGGTAGGTGTGACTCCAGAGGGACCTGGGCACTGTGTGCCCGAGGACAGGCCAGGACAGAGGCGGGCTAGCTCCAGAGGGCAGGCTGACACCTAGCAGGTTAAAGAGTGTGTCTAAGTGCCTGAGACAGGATGGCAGTGTTGTGGCACAGCAGCTTCTGCTTTCAGAGGCCCAGTTCCTAGGTGTGGGGCAGGGCCACCAGTGGAGGCCTGCAGAGCAGCCACCTGCTGACCAGCTGACCCGCTGACCTCCCCCCTCCCCAGGTGAGCATCTGCTTGGAATGCAACAGCAGCAAACTGCGGGGCCTGAAACGGAAGTGGATCCGCTGCTCAGCCCAGGCCACAGTCCTACATCTGAAGAAGTTCATCGCCAAAAAGCTCAACCTTTCCTCCTTCAATGAGGTAACTACTAATCTGCAAGCAGAGCGAAAGGCATCGTTTCCCAATTGTGAAGGGGATCCTTCTGAAGTGCTTTAGTTCGGTTTTTTTTCCCCACAACTTCAGAAATTTTGATCCAAAAAAAAAAGTTCTTGCTTGTTTCTCCTGCCCTGCCAGGTTGTCCACAGAAAATGCCACAAAGACCGAAAAGCAGGGCGGGTCTGAGAGCAGGTCGCAGACTCACCCTGCTCCTTGATTTCCCTTCATGCAGGTTGGGGGATGCCATCTTGGAGGGCATGGTGTTAGTGAGGTTGGTCTGACTGGGAGCCTGGGCATGGGCGCCGTGGAGGAGAGTGTAGCACCTGGGCCATGGTAGCCAGAGGCCCTCCGAGTGGAGGTGCAGATGGCCAGCGGGAGCCAGCTCTGCAGAGGCCCGGGCAGGCTCCATGGCCTGTGGCGTAGCTTTACAGATCCCTCAGGCTGCGTGGAAAACGGGCTCTGGGGCACAGGCATGGGGGCCAGAGAGGCCAGTGCCAAGGGGTATGAGAGAGAAGGACCGGGGTGTTGCGGAGGACCCAGGTGACCAACATGAGGTGTGCTGGGGAGAGCAGCATGTGGACACGACCCAGCAGGCTCGCCTCGGCCCAGCCAGAAGCTGCAGAGGCACCTTATGTGGAAATCAGGACTTTGCAGATGTAATCACATTAGGTATCTTGAAGTAAAATAATCCTGGATTATCTGCTGGACCCTAAATCCGATAACAGAAGAGCCCTGTGTGAGAATGAGGCGATGGAAAGTGAGACGCAGACTCGGGAAGGTCCCGTGGAGACAGGACTCGTGGCCCCTCATCCCCATGGGGTGACGTAACCTCAGGGCGGCTCAGGGGTGTGGGACGGGCTTGCCCTCTTCTCTCTCATCTGCTCTTTGGACCTGTGAGGACATAGTCCAGAGGACCTCACCAGAAGCAGCCTCGCCTGTGGAAGGCTCCTGCTCTGTCAATTTCCCAGTCTGGTTCTGTGCACAGCTGCAGAGACGTCTGAGAGCCCCGAGGGCCTGTCAGTACCGCAGCCCTGTGGCTCCCAGGTCCCCAGTCTGGCTGCAGAGCTGTGCCGCAGGGCCCCAGAGCCAGTCTCAGCGAGGCCAGGGAGGGTCCCAGTCTTGGCCCTGAGCCGCCTGGCAGGACGTGCCATACACGCCAGCCACCTGGGCCCGCAGGAGAAACCATGTCCAGATGTGGCTTGTGGTGGGAAGAAGGCAGAGGAGAGAACAGGCAAGGGCTGTGGGTTGGCTTGAGTTTCTGTGCTGAACAGCAGCCCTGCTGGTGGCTGGCCTAGAAGGGGTGAGGGGGCTTCGGGTCCTGTGCAGGGGGAGCTTGTTAGAAGGGGCACAAGGGCACTGGGGGAGGAGGCCTGGGGAAGCCCCTCTCCCTGGCACAGGGAGCTGTCCTTGGGAGCAGCAGGAGGCTGTGAAGCATCTGCTCCGGTCCCAGAGCTCCGGGATCCTGCAGCCTGCTACAGGGCACTGCCACCTTCACAAGTGCTGGGCAGGATAGAGGGGCCCGTGTGTGGAGGACGAGAGGCACAGGATACCCACACCTCCCAGGGGACGGCAGCCATTGCTCTGCACAGCACGGGGCTTGTGGAAGCAGAGCAGCTGGAGTGCCCACCTGGGTCACCACTGCATGCAGTCGAGAAGTGCGGTGGAGCCCACAGGAGACGGTGCTCATGCCGCCGAGCAACCCTGCACCAGGAGCAGCCCACGTGGCCTTGGCGGTGGGGAGGCTAGACAGCAGCTGGGCAGTTTCTTACAGCAGGCCCATGGGTGCAGATTCATGCGCCAAAGGCCCCCTGGGGTATGGACATGGATGTCAGGGCTGGCAGGCTGGGCAGGTGCTCTTCTGCCAATCAGTGTGATGTGGAATCTAAAAAGACTCTAAAAGTACAGTCTGTTTAGTGAGAAAAGCCTGGGAGCCCTTTCCCCACTGCAGTGGAGGGCAGGATGGCAGGGAGGGGCTGACACTGTGGGAGCAGCCTGGCTGGCCATTCCCAGTGTGCAGGGTCCACTAGGCCCACCAGGTTGCCTCTCACCTGCACTGTCCAGGTGCCTTGGCGCCATCCCTGCTGCTGAACAAACCATTTCTGACCCTCAAGGTCCTTGGGGCTGGCAGCTCAGGAGCAGGCACACGTCCTGTTCTTCAGGGCATGGAGGCAGGGACATGGGTAGTGTGGCTCCTGGCCCACAGGCTGGGGACAGTGGCCCCAGGAGAAGGGGATAATGTGAGCCCTCTAGGGCTCATCGGAGAAGCCATGAGCCTGTGCAGGACCCAGCATGTGAGGCGTTGGGGACTGGAACAGCCAAGCCTTGTCCACAGGGCCCCTGCGACTGAGCCCCAGGCCCATGTGGGGAGTCTGCCCTGCAGGAGTGGTTGGCACCTCGCCTTTGCTTGCTCCGATTTCTATTCTGATAGGGCAGGAGCGAGTGGGCAAGGGAGCCACACCCTCCCCAGGTGCCCGGGAGGCCACAGACACTGGGGCGTGTGTTCTCTCCTGCTGGCGATGGCACAGGTCTCCATGCAGGTCAGGGGGCCTTAGCCAATCAGCCAGCAAGTCTCTAATGTAAGCCCCTCTCCCACCAGCTGGACATCTTGTGCAACGAGGAGATCCTGGGCAAGGACCACACCCTCAAGTTCGTGGTGGTCACACGGTGGAGGTTCAAGGTGAGCCCCATGCCTTTGTAACTCCATGGCACCTGCTGCCCTGAGAACCTGCCTATAGCTCTCCTCTTCCTCTCACCCTGGCTGGGCCCCCTCGGGTGGCGGTCTTCGGCCTCCCTCTTCTGGTTAGGGGCAGGAGTCAGTGACCACGTGGTCAGCAAACCTGCGTGCGAACCTTTAGTGGCTTGCTGAAGCAGGGAACTGCAATGGAATCCCCATCCTGGGCAGAAGGGGTGAGAGGTGGCTGGGCTGAATGGGGTCACGTCCCCCAGGCGGGTTCACCTGGCCAAAGGGGTGAGACCCAGAGCAGGAGAGACCAGAGCCAGCATGGATGGAAGGGCAGCAGGTGAGGGAGCTGGCAGCCTGGACCCAGGTGTAGGATCTGAGCACTGCCAAGGTGGTCCCTGGGTCTCCTGGGACAGAGTACCTGGGGCTCTGCCTCCCAGCAGCCCTGCAGCCCCACATGGCCCTGGACCAGGAGGGTCAAGGGTGGTGCTGCGGGGGTCTTCCAGCATGGGGCATGGCTCTTGCCTTCCCTGGAGGCGGTGTGTCTGCTAGCCCTGGTCTTTGTCTTGCAGAAGGCGCCCCTCCTGCTACACTACAGACCCAAGATGGACTTGCTGTGAGCCTGGCTCTGCAGACTGGCCCTGCGTCCCAGGCCACGTGGCTGTGCACAGCACCCGCACAGCAGAACTTGCCTCTAGGTGCCGGGTGGACCAGACTTCTGAATAGAGAATATTTATAACTTTTGTACAAGAGAATCCACAGCCTACCAGACACTACCAGCACCGCTCACAGAGGATGGAACACTTGCAGTTCTGTGCAGCAGCACATGCTCACCCACCACCGGCTCAGGCCAGCAGGTGCAGCACTGGCTCCAGGTCACCGTCCCACAGACCTCGCTCGCTTTCCAGGTCTCGAGAATCTGAGTTCGTTTCAGTTTAGTTCATGGATTGGTTTCTTAATAAGCCTCAAAAATATCGTACTTTTATTGAGTCCTTCCTAAGTTATTGAAAAAGTCTTTTCATGGTAAATATTTATGTTGCCTTTAGCTTCCTGAAGACTTAGAAGATATATAAAGATTTAATTTAAAGCATACCAAAAGAGGCTTGCCTTGGTACTGAGTGAGCGCTGGTGTCCACCCACCCTGGCAGCCCCGCACAGGCACGCGTCCACGCTGCAGTGCAGGCTGAGCCCGTGTCACCGGGCTCCCCACCAGGGCTCTGGTGCACCAGCGGGTGGATCGGGGTGGCTCGGCCCACTCAGCGCTGGCTTGAAGACCATTCTTGTTTTTAAAAATCGCATTTATTAAAAAGGGCACGGATTCTCTGGTGCCACCATTTAGTTTCCTACATTGTCCTCCCCGTTTCTGTGCTGAGGAGGGCATGGTGGTCAGGGGCTTGTCTGACTAGCGCGGGGCTGGGGTGCCAGCGCCGGGTGCCTCCAAGTAAGACCGCCAGCTCCGGGCTCCGTGGATGGAGGCCTCTGTGCTTTGCCACCCTCGTCCAGGAAGGTCCTGGGTCGCGGTGGCCGACCAGGCCTGGGGCAGCAGCTCCACACAGCACACGCCTCCCGGGTCCTGGGCAGGGTGCTCTGTGCCAGGCCCCTGCTCCCCAGGGGTGGCGTTGCTGTTGAATTGGAGGAAGAGTTCTGCCCCCTCCCCAGCAGGGGGCGTGTGGCACCGTGGGCACCACCTGTGCAGCGCAGTGGCTCTGGAGCTCCGGATAGGAGTCCTGGTGCTTCTGACGAGTCCTGGGACCCTCCTCAGACCTTGTGAGGCAAGCATGACCCTGGCCTCATGGTCCCTGCTGGGCACTGCCCGCCAGCTCTTGTCGGGTACACAGAGTCTCTGTCCGAGGCCATGTTGCCAGGAGGTCTCACCAAGGCCTGGGTTTTCCTTGGCTTTGCCTTGAAAGCTGTGGTGGGCTTGTTGGCATCCAGTTCAGCTTGTTCTCTTCTGCTTCCTGCTTCACCTAAATAGTGTTGGAAGCAGCAGCCCATGAGACCTGGGAAGATTGGAGCAGCTGGTCTGGGGGCCGTGAGCCCTGTGAAGCAGACACCTGCTGGGAGGGGCTGGTCAGAACCCATCTCCTCATGTGCACCCAGGACCGTGTGGGTTAGTGTCCCAGGCTTGCTGTTCACCCAGATCATCTCTAGGGTCGCTCTGCAAGGGTCTGGGAGCAAGTATTACCTTTCTACCTCAAAACACATATTGCTGAAGCCTCCTGCAGAGCCACATTGTCACAGTGCCGTTCTAGTGTGACGTTGGAATTTAGGTATTGTCCTGTGTGGTGAAACTAAAAAACGGTTGAACACGTGAGCCTCCAGATTTGAATCGAGGTGGAACACGCTGTGCCCCCTGATGTGTGTGTGGCCTGCAGCCACCGTGGAGTCCCGTGTCGTGCTATGGTGCTAAGTCGAGAGCTCTGCCGCAGCCAGCAGCCCTGCGCTGTCGCTGCCGCAACCTGACCAAACCTCAGCAGCAAAAGTACCTATTTTTCTAAGATTCCATCGCGTGGCTGTCTTTTCTGCAGGACAGCCCAACGCCCTTTGCCCTTGATCTGACGCATAGCCTTACCTAGTCCAGAGCCTGGAGCAGATGAACCTGCCTCAACTGCAGGCGTCCGGGCGCCTGTCTGACTCAGGCCACTGTGTTCCAGCCTGAACGCCAGGATCGGTGAGCTCGGCCCAGCGGGCCTCCACGGCGGCTGGAGCCTGTGGGGCGGTTTTCATAGGTGTGCTAGTGTAGCGAGTGCTGCAGGCGGCTCGCTGGGTCACCTGGACGGGTGGGACTAGCTTTTGCACATGGTCCCACTAGGTGCCCTGTTCACAAGAATGGAAAACTCAGAATATATAATATTGAATTTAAAATGGGGGGGGTTAAAAAAGAGAACTTTATAAAATTATTTATTCTACGTTAAGCCTTCTATCTTATTTCCCATCCACTCCTTTGGCTTTGGTGGTCCAGCTTTATTTGCAGGCATATGGAACAAACTTGAGGTGTCTTGAAGCTTCTGCTTTGAGTAGCCTTCACGCCTGCACTTCGTGTTCTGTGCAGTAGGTCCCAGCCTGCGTCCATCAGCCCAGATTGTGGCAGCCACAGCTCTGCCGCTTCAGAAGGGAGTCCAGGTGGAATTCCAAACACGCGTGCAGCCGCTGACTTCTCTTTGGTTGCTGTTAGGAGGGTGCTGTCACTGAGCGTACCTGGAAGCCTGTGGTGGTGCTCGGCGGGATGGCCCAGGGCCCCAAGTTCTGCTGGTGGCCCAGCTCACCTGGGGCTGGGCCATGCCCGAGGCCTGCTGGTGGTCCTGGGGTCTGGTTTGGTATCTAAAAACAGGCAGCACGGCACTTGGCAATCTGTAGCGTACCAGCGGCAGCTTCCACATCGTGCATAAGCACCTAGCATGTCTGGAACATCAGAAGCAATTGGGGAGCAAGCCACACTCCAGTCCCCCCACTTCCTCAGGAACCCACACCAGCTTCCCACATCACATGACCTTGACACAAAACACAAGTGTGTCTTCATCTTGATCTTGAAATACACCAAGGAAATGAATGGGGATAAGCAGGTTAGAAACTGTCACTGAAGCCACACCATAGACTTGGCACACTGTGTTCCTGCCAGGCACCGCGTGCGAGGACCAGCGGAGGCGCATGCCCAAGGTGCCGGCTTCAGGTGTGCGTCAGCCCACCTCAGTGGTTCAGCCTAGCTGCAGGCGGGGATGTGGGCCAGGGAGGCAACGCAGCCAGGTGTCCCTGGTGTGTGCGGGTGATGGTGCAGACCCTGTGCTGATGTGTTGCTTGCAGATCACGTGCTCTTGCTGTCGTTGGTGTGATTTGTACCTCAGTGGCAGCTTCTGTCTGAACTCTGGGGAATACTCCAGATGCTTGACTTCACGACGGTGAAGCTTGTACTCAGTGTTTGCCAGTCAATATTATATGCTTGTAATAAAAGCAGAAGAAAACCTACCTGCATCTCCTGGGCTGGAGTTTATTATGTCAGGTGTTTGTGAGCATGAGACCCTTGACCTGCTGGAGAACGGCCAGCCCTGTGTGTGCCTGGGCTTGGCCTGTGGGTCCAGCCGACCGCGGAACGAACGGCCAGGGAAGACTGCATCTGAGCTGAGAACGCGGACTTGCCGACCCTCAGTGTGGCCAAGGGCCATCCGCCTAGCATTCACCTTGTACCGGGCAGTTCAGGTTGCCTAGAGACAGGTGAGCCCTAGGGTGGTGTTGTGGGTGGGTCCTGGAAACCACTCCCCAGTGCCCAGGTGCCTGCAAGTGTGGCAGCTGCAGTGTGCTGCCCACTCAGGCCTGCCTCGCCTGCATCAGGCACGTGCTTGCCGCGAGTGCATGGGCACACGAGCCTCCCAGGCTGTCCTCATGCTCCATGTCACCCTGGCACAGAACTTCATGTTGATGGCCTGGTGGGGGCACCAGGTTTGCAGAGGTTTTCGGCTTGGAGCCAGCTGTGCCAACAGGGACGCTGCTGGAAGGTGCGCCAGCCCCCAGCAGGGGGATGACTGATGGACACATGTTCCACCTGCGCATTCATCAGTTTACCCAGAAACACAGTGTTGAGAACCTGGGGAGAAGAGTTGGAGGACCCCGGGAGATGGGACGGGGATTGCTTCGTGGCTGGAGGTTGGGCTGGGGTGGGTGTGGTCTTAGGAAGCTCACTTGAGCTTTGCTCGCCCCGTCTTACCAGTGTGAAGATCTCAGAACCCTGTGCCGCTGCTGTTGCCCCAGGTGGCATGAGTGGGAGGGTGTGGGACCAGAGCCTCAGGGTCTCCTGCTCGGCCGCTCAGACTGGCAGAGGCCCACCTGCCTGTGAGGCGAGTGGTGCCAGCTCTGAGGCTGTGTCCAGAGAGCAGTGACTGGGGGAACTAGGGGCCTCGCACGCTGGCCGTTGTGTGAGCCCCACTCCAGCCAGATGACCTGTGAGGGCAGAGACCTCCCCTAAGATGCAGCCACCCCTGGTGCCTGTGTCCAGCTGCCCCTCCTGGAGGAAGGTGAGAGGGTGGCTCTCCTGGTGCAACGCAGCGGGGCTGGCCTGCGGTGCGTGTGGCTGGCTCCCTGTGCCCCATGAGCCGCCGTCCAGTCCTCTGGGCCATGCTGGCCACACCCTGAGCTGGCCTCTGGCGACGTGGTTCACGCCCGAGTCGCGGCTCTTCAGCTTGTCTTTTTTTTCTCTTCAGTAGATCAATTTTTTTTACCTTGATGAGGTCAAATTCATGAATATTTTCTCTTGGATTCTTTCATGATCATACTTTTGGTGTCATATCTAAAACTATTTGTCCAGTGCCAGGCCCTAGGGTGTTTTTCTGTTTTCTTCCAAGTGTTTCGTGGTTTTCTGCTTCACATTCTGTGGTTACATTTGACTGTCAGAAGTGAGGTCGAGGGAGGTTCAGGTCAGGTCTGTGGGTGCACTCGCACGGTCACCACTGCTGCCCAGGTGCTCCGCGCCACTGCAGAGCCGCCCTGCCTGGGCCTCTTCCTCACTCTGCCCTGACCTCCCACTGGCCCTTGCCAGGCCACGGTGCTCGGAGCACTGTCAACATTGTCGGGTCCAGCTCTGGCTCTTCTTCTGTTTGTACCTCTCCCCCTCCTCTCCCTCTCTCTCTGAGTACGTATGTGTATCTCCTGTGTGTGTGTGTGTGTGTGTGTGTGTGTGTGTGTGTGGTGCTGGGTGGAGTCCAGGCCGCGGGCATGCTAGGTGGGTGCTCTACCACTGAGCCACACCCCGCCTGCTCTTTGTGAAGAACTGTCCTCTGCTCCTTTCTGTCTGCCCCTGCATGTGAACTCCAGAGTCGTCTCTGTTACAGAAAGTCCTGCTGGGGTTTCTGGCAGTGTCTGTTCACAGGTCGATTTGGGGGCACTCATGGGGACTCTCCACACACAGGCTGTTTTGGTTACTGTCAGCAGTCTGAGGTTCCTGGCACGAGGATCTCCTACACATCTTGTTTATTTATGCCTGATTCTCATTCTCCCTCCCACCTCTTCAGGGAGCCTATTGGGTTTTTGTTGTTGTTTTGGGTACCGGGGATTGAACTCGGGAGCACTGGACTACTGAGCCACATCCCCAACCCTATTTTGTATTTTATTTAGAGATAGGGTCTCACTGAGTTGCTTAGTGCCTTGCTTTTGCTGAAGGTGGCTTTGAACTTGGGATCCTCCTGCCTTAGCCTCCTGAGCCACTGGGATTACAGTGTGCGCCACCATTCCTGGCAAACCTATTGGTCTTTAAATTCCATTGTTCACATTCTTTATTGCTTATATTTACTAATAACTGTGTTGTTTTGTTTGGGGTACTGGGGATTGAACCCAGGGATGCTCTACCACTGTTACATTCCCAGTCCTTTTAATTTTTTATTTTGAAATAGGGCCTCACTAAGTTGCAGAGGCTGGCCTCAAACTTGCAATCCTCCCGCCTCAGCATCCCACATCACTGGGATCACAGGCATATGCCACTGCACCGGCTCTAATACGATGGTTTGGGTGTGTTGTCCTGTCCAGTCCTCCTCTTCCCTTACAGCACCGACCAGAAGTGGAGGGAAGATGCCTTTGCCTGGTTCCCGATCTCAAGGAAGAGTGTTCAGCACTTCACCACTGATTATCGCCGTTACACGTGTCCAAGTCCTTGGACCTGAAGCCAGGAGCAGTGTGCTTGGGAGGCAGAGGCGGGGA
Source organism: Glaucomys volans (assembly GCA_020662805.1). NCBI lineage: Eukaryota > Metazoa > Chordata > Mammalia > Rodentia > Sciuridae > Glaucomys > Glaucomys volans. Next base: position 464,128 of record JAJEJO010000579.1, on the reverse strand, counting down.
CCCATGGAGGCCAGCAATTCCAGGCCAGACTGGCAATGCGACCTTTCTCCAAAAACAATCACAACGACACACACTTAAATCTTGACTATGATAATTTTAAGACGAAACTTAAAATGCACCTCCAACCAGTGAGCAAATGGAAATTGAAATTAAAAATACAATGTCATATTAGCACTAAAAACAAATGAAGCACACGATGTACGTGAGGAGGCCGTCACCGCTGCTGGAAGGACCAGAACGCGCCACTCAAGGGGACCCTGTGCGCAGACAGGCACGCTCACTGTCCTCAGCTCTTCCTGGCTGCAGCCAGCACCGTGGTGGCCCCCAGAACACAGCACCGCACGGAAGACCCAGCACACTGGACACAGACCTGCGGCACAGGGTGCAGGGCTGACCAGCTGAGCTTGCGATGGAGCACCAGCATCCAGTGCAGGACGACAGGTGTAAGCAGTGACACCAGGAGAGCCACACAGAGAAGCCAAGTCGAAACACATCTTGTCACTGGAGGGAGAACATGAAACCATGAACCCAGAAGGGCAGCACAGGAGAGTCCTGGGCATGGGTGGGCAGTGGCTTCTCAGGGACAGCGCCTAAGGAAGGCAGGAGAGACCTGGGCCTGGATGGGCACTGGCTTCTCAGGGACAGCACCAAAGGAAGGCAGGAGAGAC
>JAJEJO010000579.1:437501-461962 GCA_020662805.1 Glaucomys volans | reverse complement strand
ACAGCACCAAAGGAAGGCAGGAGAGACCTGGGCCTGGATGGGCACTGCCTTATCAAGGACAGCGCCAAAGGAAGGCAGGAGAGAACTGGGCCTGGGTGGGCAGTGGCCTCTAAGGGACAGCACCAATGGAAGGCAGGAGAGACCTGGGCCTGGTTGGGCACTGACTTCTCGGGACAGCACCAAAGGAAGGCAGAGAGAATGGGCCTGGAAGGGCAGTGGCTTCTCATGGACAGCACCAAAGGAAGGCAGGAGAGACCTGGGCCTTGGTGGGCACTGGTTACTCAGGGACAGAACCAAAGGAAGGCAGGAGAGACCTGGGCCTGGGTGGGCACTTGCTTCTCAGGGACAGCACCAAAGTAAGGCAGGAGAGACCTGGGCCTGGGTGGGCAGTGGCTTCTCAGGGACAGCACCAAAGGAAGGCAGATGAGTCCTGGGCCTGGGTGGGCAGTGACTTCTCAGGACAGTACCAAGGAAGGCAGGAGAGACCTGGGCCTGGATGGGCAGTGGCTTCTAAGGGACAGCGCCAAAGGAAGGCACAGAAGAGACCTGGGCCAGGGTGGTCAGTGACTTCTCAGGGACAGCACCTTAGGAAGACACAGGAGAGACCTGGGCCTGGGTGGGCAGTGGCTACTCAGGGACAGCACCAACGGAAGACACAGAAGAGACCTGGGCCAGGGTGGGCAGTGGCTACTCAGGGACAGCACCAACGGAAGACACAGGAGATTCCTTGGCCTGGGCAGACACTGACTTCTCAGGGACAGTGCCAAAGGAAGACACAGGAGAGTCCTGTGCCTGGGTGGGCAATGGCTACTCATGGACAGCGCCAAAGGAAGACACAGGAGAGTCCTGGGCCTGGGTGGGCAATGGCTTCTCAGGGACAGCACCCAAGGAAGACACAGAAGAGACCTGGGCCTGGGTGGGCAGTGGCTTCTCAGTTCCTCACTAATGCAGTTCCTCAGAGAGTAGCTGGTGAGGTGGACCTCATCATGATTTACAAACCTCTGTTCTCTCCAAGACACTGTAGTGGAAGGAAAGACAACCACAAACCTGGAGAAATATCTGTAATTCACATGTCCTAAAGGACCAGTGTCTAATTGAGCAAATCTATCTCAACAATAGCAAACAACCCAGGTTTTAAAATGAGCAAAACTCTTGAACAGACGTCTCTCCAAAAGAGATGCAGATGGCAAATAAGCACAGTGGAAGGTGCTCAGAGTCACCTGTCGTGGGGGTTGCCAGCAGAAGGGTGGGGATGCACCACCCCAGGCCTGCTGGAGCCCAGGCCTGCAGCCAGAGTGCTGAGAGGCGCTGCCAGCCTGTAGACACAGTCACTCTGCCTACTGTGTACATGGGTGCATGTGCTTTCTGTGAGCATCCGCAGCAGCCGTATTCACAGCCAGGCACAGCAGCCACCACCTGCCATCCCAGCAACTGGGAGGCTCAGGCAAGAGGTGCAGGTTGGAGGCCGTGGGGGCAACTTAGAGACCCTGTCAAAAAACAGAGGGCTGAGGATGCAACCCAGTGGTAGAGCATCATCACTAGTGTAGCAAAAAGGAGGGGCAGGGAGGGGAGGGGCGGGGACCTGGGACAACTGAGACACCCTTCAGCAGGTGATGTGGCCCATCTAAGCCAGCAACTAGGTAGCCTGGGAAAGAGTTGAGGACAGGCGCCGTGCAGTGAGACCCCTATCTAGCTCAGGAGGAAGGAGGGAGAGAGGAGGGGAAGGAGGGAGGGAGAAGAAGGAAGGAGGGAGGGAAGGGAGAGGGAGGGGGGGGGGGGAGGGGGAGGGGGGGGGGGGAAGGAGGGAGGGTGGGAAGGAAGAAGGGATTGGAGAGGCAGGAGGGAGGGAAGAAAGGAAATGAATGACCTAGCCACACAGCACCGTGACCTGGTGTGCATCACTGGGTGCAGACGGTGAAGGCCGCACTCAGAGGGCACCTGCAGGGCCTCCTGGTGAGGAGTGAGGAGGGAGACCAATCCTGGGAGGGTGCGCCTGGCCCAGGAGGCCACAGTGGTGCAGGAGCGTCCCTGCACAGCTGTCCCATGCACACTGCCCCCACTGAGTCCTGGCATGGACTGGACTTCAACTCCCAGCAGCATCAGCAGGGTCATCAGTTGGCACGTGGCTGTCCCAATGCCATGTTAGGACTGGAGTTGGTGTGAGGGGCACATGGGAGCTCCGTGCTTCCCCCAACTGCCCATAAACCTAACACTGCTCACAACTTAAAACAGACAAAAGATCTGAGTTCACACTTCTCAAAAGGAAGACGCGCGCGAGCCCAAAGCACAGGACAGTGTTCAGTCCCATCGGCTGTGTAGAAATGCAGATGCACCCGTGCCGAGAGCCAGACTCCCTAAACGGCATGCCCACATGCTTACCCGACCCCAGCGTCTCACCACACCACTCTGGACTGGCAGTTCCTCTGCAGGTCAGCCTGCACCTGCCAGTCCAGCAGCACCACCCTGGGTTTTGCCAAGGGAGGTAGAAGCGAAGGCCTGGAGGCTACAGGGGCATGCTCTTTTCTGTTGGCACATTGCGACTGCACCTGACTGGGATCGCTGTGACTCATAGGTGCCAGTGGGAGCACCCGCCCCCATGGTCCCCTTCCTCTGTACTCCCTTCTGTTTCACTAGGTCCCCTTCCTTCCCTCTGATTCTCCATATGGGAGAAAGCATCTGACTCGAGTCTACCTTCTCACGTAGCATGATAGGCTCTGGTTCCATCCATTTCCCTGGAAAGCATGTGATTTCATTCTTCCTTGTGGCTGAATAGAACCCCTTTGTGTGTACATACCACATTTGCTTTATCCATTTATCCACTGGTGGACACCTAGGCTGGTTCCATCCTTTGCCTACTAGGAATTGTGCTGCTATAAACCTGGGTTTGCATGTATCACTGCAGCAAGATGACTACAGTTCTTCATGGTTAATACGGGACTAACTGGGTCATTCGGTGGTTCCATGCCAAGTCTTGAGGAACCTCCGCACTGATTTCCATAGTGGTTATACTCCGCCAACAGGGTGTAAGTGCCCCTTTTCCCCCACACCCTCTTCAGTATTTATTATCGTTTGTATTCTTGGTGGCTGCCATTCTGACTGGAGTGAGATACGATCTCAGGTAGTTTTGATTGTTTCCCTAATTGCTAATGATGTTGAACATTTTTTCATGTTTCTCGGTCATTTGTACTTCTTCTTTTGAAAAGAGTTGTTCCATCTTTGCCCAGTTATTGATGGCACTGTTTGGGGCACTTAGTATTGGAGGCCTTCCTGTGTTCTGGATGCTGATGCCCTTCAGGGCCAGTCCTGGAGGACAGCTGGCAGAGGCCTCCCATGCTGAAGGTCGGAATGCCACCTTGGGGTCCGTGTGGTTCTGAGTCCGGCAGCAGCTGCTCTGGCCTGGAGACACCTGCTGAGTGCCGTCTGCTGGGCACAGCTTCAGGCAACCTCCTGCGGGCGGCCTGCTGCTCTTCTGAGCTGTGTACTGGCTCCTCTGCAGGCGCCGTGGTTGCTGGCTGGCACGGGGGACTCGCTCCGCCCTCTCTGCCATTCGCTGGTGGGTTAAGGTCAATTCAGGTTGGGTTGCCAATTTTTTTTTTTGAACCTTTAAGTTTTCCCTTTTATTTAAAAAAAAAAAAAGTCAGGTGTAAACATACATATAATTCAAAGCCAGGCACAAAGTTTAGCACCTGTGTTGGGTGAACATAAAATGCACATCACTATACACAACACACACTTGTTTTTCCTACAGTCTTATTGCTGTAAAATAAGTTCGATATTCATTTGCATATATCCAAGTACAAATCTAAGTCAAAGCCTTGAAACAGACACAATTCATTGACATTTTGCATTTAATTTTGCATTAGGACCCCAGAGAGAGGGAAACCAGAGCACTCGCCCTGAACCTGCTACCACCTATAAACTGACCAAGAGTACAGGGACCCAGAACTGCCTGCCACTTAACCATCCCTCCTGATCCTTCTCCAGCACCTTTTTCCGTATGAGATAACAGGCTCTCACAATGAGGTTCAGAACGCTGAATTTTATTTCTCTGGGTTGGTGAATTTTTTTAAAGAAGGTTTTAATTTCAGAAGGGCTTTAGCACACTCTGTTCATGTCCTCCTGTCCTGGGATTCCTGCCATGGCACTTGGCCATCGGGCCTGCCTGGCTCCCCGGGTCCTTGATCCCAATGGCCCTGATGGTTCAAGGAGCACTGGTCAGGCACTTTGGATGATGCTCCTCATCTGTGGTGCCTGACCTTCTTCTGGTGACTAGGCTAGGAGTGGACTTCGGGAGGGAGAGCACAGGAGCCCTGTGGCCATCAGCTCAGCACCTTAAGGGTCTGCACTGCCAATGTGATGTGCCACTGGTGACCTCGGCGTGGCCCCCACGTCATGCTTTCCTCTCCACCTGTTGCGCTTCTTGATGGGGGTTCCCTGTGCAGCCTGTGCTCTTGGGTAGGCAGCGCACCCCCAAATTGCGAGAGCCCCCTGAAGGGCCACTCTGTCCCCACCCACTGGCATCTGCTGTGTCCTTGGACCTGAGCACTTTCCTCCCTACCTGGGCTGAGATCCTGCTCAGCTCTGACCCCTAACCTGATCCGTCTGTGGGCTGCTGTCTACTTTCCAGTGTTTCCTGCCCAGCCTCAGGGGTGAGTTCAGACCCCTCAGCTGCATTTCTGCTCTTCCTATTGCAGCTGCAGCCTCAGAGGATATCAGTCTGCCAAACACCTCCCTGTTCCAGCTGCTGCCCTGGGTGAGAGTGGGTGAGTCACTGAGGGGGCCATGGAATGCATCCCACCCCCTGGGCCCTGTGCAAGGGCCTGGGGGCCAGTGGTCCCTGGACGCCTCTGAGAGTCAGGGTCTTGGTGCAGGCCTCCTGGGGGAGAGCCCTGAGGAGGCAGGCCCACACGCTGCACTGCCCGCAGGCCTCTGCATGCTTGCTCAGAGCTGGAGGTGAAACCCACCCCTGGGCCCCTCCTGGACCCTGCCTAGGTGCTTCTCCAGGACCTTGTTTGTCCAGTCCCAGTCCCAGCCCCAGGCCCCTCCCTCAGCCCAGGTAAAGTCCTTTGCTCTCTCTGCAGGTAAATCTCAGAGCAGTTACGAAAGGGCAAAATAAACAGTCTTGTTTTGTAAGAAAACTGAATTTCAGATCCAATGACCCTCCTCTGTGGGGCAAATCCCAGGCACCACTATCCTGGGTCCAGGCGCAGGGAAGCACCATGCGGACAGTGCTGGCACAGCTCACACTCTGGCCACCTCACTGGCCATGGTCTTCCCGAGCTGCAGCACCCCACTGGCCAACTGACTGCAGAGTGACCACTGCTGACCAGAATTTAACCCAGGGACACTCTTTTTTTTTAATTTTTGAGACAGGCTCTCACTAAGTTGCAGAAGCTGGCCTGGAACTCGTAATCCTACCTCAGCCTTTCGAGTTGCTAGAATGACAGGCTTTGCTGTTGCTTTCCCTCAGGTGCTGGGGATTGAACCCAGGGCCTCCACAAGCTGGGATGGACTCAGCGGTGGAGCACTTTAGGCCCTGGGTTCAATCCCCAGTACTGCACAAAGAAAAAAAATGGAAAAGAAGAAAAGCTAACCCTGGGCCAGCAGGGGGCAGGCCATGAGTTGATGGGCTGGGAGAGATCCCAGGACTCCCAGCCAGCCTCTCCCAGTGAACTGGTGCCCTTTGGCACCAGGTTGTGATGCCCGTGGGTACTTTCGTCCAGCTCAGTCCTGTAGCCATGTAGCCACCTGGGGGGAAACGCAGTCTCTAGGGTTGTGAAGAATGTGGAAGTCAGAATGGCCTTTCCACCAGAAGGGCAGGAAGGCCCTGCCAGGAGCTGTGTCCACAGAGCAGAGGGTCTCTGCTGAAGGCAGCCCTAGGGTGGCCTTTCAGCCAACCTGGCAAGGAGAGGGATGCATCCTTTACTGCACCCTGCCCAAGACTGGGGACCTGTGAGGACAGCGGCTGTCCTCCTCTTCCTCTGTCCCCATAGAGACCTCACTGTGGGCCCACCAGCTCTGCCCAGGATGAGGCCAATTGGGTGCACAGGGACACAGGGTGGAGACTTCGAGGGGCATGGTGGGACTGTGTCCAGGTCATGGCCGTGCAGGTGAGGGTCCCTCTGAATCACCTTCCACCCTTAAGTGGTCTCAGAGCCACCAGCCTACGCTGCCCCTTTTGGCCCCACCTAGTGTCTTGAGTGTCAGGGCTTACCTAGCTGAGGGGCCCTCATCCTGTCCAGCTCAGGACAGAGCCTGGGGGAGGGTGGGAGCCCAGCAACCTACAGGTCCTGCGGGACCCCAGGAGCTGAGAAGGACAGGTAGGTGGGACAGATTCTGGTCGTGCCCTCATAGGAGGGGGACTCTGCCCAAGGAGAGACCCCGAAGGCCACGTCGCCCGCGGGCGCAGCAGGAGGGTCAGCCGGAAGTTGAGACACCAGCCTGAGCAACCCGAGAGCCCTCCGAACAGACGCGAGAGGGCCGAGGGGAGGGGCCGGGGCAGGACCGCGCCTCTGATTGGCCAGGCTATTACACGTGCCCTCCACTGCCTCCCGGGGAGACCCATTCTGGTACGCGGTAATTGGCCCGGGCTCACACTGGCCCCGCCCATCCCGCCAGGGTCCCGCGCCGCGCTCGGATCCCGCCTGTGGCGGATTTGGATGGTGGGGTTTCCGTGCCCAACACCGGGCGGGGGTCCTCCCCTGACGCTCCTTCCACGTCCGGCCCGGCCCCCGCCATCCCTCCATGCTCCACCCTCACCCGCCATGGTCCCCCCTTTCAGGAACTGCTGACCACAGGAGCCGAGCTGTTTGCAAATTGTGTGGACAGGTGGCCCACGCCCAGGGTTCCCTGACCCCGCCGGCTTCGTGGTGTACAGAGGGATTAGTCTCGCAGCGGATTAACAGAGCTAGACAAAATGGTTAATTGCTGGACCTTTTAAAATTTCTCTGGAACCCCTGATGGTTGGTTCAGTGGCTGTGACTGGAAGCGGCTGGATGGAAGAGGTTAGTGTACTGGTACCAGCAGAGCCCTGCCGCCCACTCGGGGCTGGCCGCCTGCAGGTGCCGGGGGATGGCACCATCAGAGCCTGGAGGACAGCCCCCTGGAGGATGGAGGTCTTCTCTGCTGCAAATGCAGCTCAAATGCTGAAGATACAGCTAAATGTCCAGATGGGAAAGATTGTTAAGGGCAGAATGGTCCTCCAGGCCTGGCAAGGTGTCCCACGACCCACACTGCAACACCCTGTGTCACTGCTACCTCCCTGTCCCCAGGCATCTCACCCTCTGCCTGGAGCCCACAGGGCTTCCTAGCTCTCGCTTTGGGTCTCTGCATATCACTCCTCAGAGGGTCCCCTAGACCACTCATGAAATAGCAGCTCTGGTTGGGCATGATCGTGCACGCCTGTAATCTAAACTAATCTGGAGGCTGAGGCAGAGGACTGAACATTCCAGACCAGCCTCAGCATAAGTTAACAAAACACTGTCTCAAAATAAAAAATAAAAAAATGTGAAGGGCTGGGGTGTATAGCTCCGTAGTAGAGCATTTGCCTAGCATGTGCAAGGCCCTGGATTCTATCCCCAGTACCATAAAAAGAAATAAAATAAATGGTGGCTCTTGCCAGCACTCTGCCCTCTTATCCTGTTCAATTTTCCTCCAAAACAGAATCACCACTGTGAGCACAGTACATATTTATCATGTCCCATGTCTCTCATCACTACAAAAATCAGTTTGAAGGAAAGGGAACTTGATTATCCCCAGGCTTAGCTAGAGCACAGCTCAGCTATGTTCGGGACCCCAGTGTGCTTCCCCAGAGACCTCAGACCCCATCACCTGAGGGTGAACAGTGGGGCCGGAATCTGATCCATCAATAGCTAGAGGACCAGCTGGCTCACATTCTGGGTCGCCTAGCATGTTCAGGTCACTGCTCAAGCCTGAGCAGAATCCAGACTAGGGCAGGGATGGGGGCAGGCTGCATGGTGGGTGAATCTGGCCTTCTATGAACAGCCATGCTGGGGTAGTGAGCAGCAGCCAAATTGCAGAGCATGCGGCAGAGTCCTATGGGGGACGTGGACCCCAGGAGGGACAACTGCTCCCTGCCAGCAGGTGGAATGGGCAGCTCAGTGGTGTCACATGCCCCCTGGAGGCAGGGAGAGGGACTGTGGGAGACCTCCAAGTACATGTCCCTTCAGAGACCTACGCTGCACCCAGGAGGACCCCCGATAGGAGTCAGGGCTCCTGTGGGGGCCTTTCTGCCTTCTAATTCTGGGCAAGGTTTGCTGGAAGGACCTTGTGTGGGGAGGTTCACAGAACATCCAGATTTGATGCCTCCTAGAGAGGGTCTCCCTGGAAGAGCAAAGAAGGTCCTCCTAGGGCCAGGAGTGGCCACAGCACCTCAGGGGGGCTGAGCATCAAGACAGATTTGTCATGGGCAGGCCTCCCAGAGGGAAGCAGACCTGCTGGTTCTCTGGGCTGGGATCCAGGTGCTCGTGCCAGGCCAGAGAGCCGCAGGCCCCAAGTGCCACAGGGAGAAGGGAGGACTCACGGGACAGGAAGGGATCAGGACCTTTGGACAGGGTAGGAGTTGTTGGGGGGCCCACTGCTGGGCAAGAGAGTGATCTGGACCCTGGGAGGGGGAAGCCGATCACTGTCAGGAGACTTTGCAGGTGACTCCTGGGGCCTGAGGGGTGGGTCTGCCCTTGGGAGGTGGGTGAGGACCTTGGGGACATCTGCCTTTGCTGCAGCAGGGCCGAGGTCCTGCATACCAGCAGGGCATGGTGCCCACAGGTGGAGGGGGCGCTCGGGCAGAGGGGACTCTGGAAGAAGTAGCCACACGGTGGGAAATCACGGTTTATTGGCTGTGATTCCATCCAGAGAGAACACACGTGAGGGCCCCGCATGCAGGAGGAGGCGCAAGGACAGACAGACAGGTAACACCCACAGTCTACAGCAAGCTTGGTGGCCGGGCGCCCCGTGTGCTGGGAACAGGATGCAGGGTACGCGAGAGAGCGCCCAGTCTGCTCGTATGATAACAGGCATTTTAAAAAGTCGCGGACCCTGGAGGCGCTGGGGCGGCGCAGGGGAACCTGGCACAGGTTTGCGCCCCGCGAGCTCTCGCGGCCACGGACGGAGGGGCGTTCGCAGTTAAATATTGCAGTCTAATTGTTATGGCTTCTCTAAAGAGCTATGTAAGGTCATGAAGGCCCCAGGTCACGCCCCTGGCCCGCAACTCGTGGACACTTAATGAAGTTTTGATGTGGACAGAAAGGGCCGGGGGACCAAGGCGATGGCCTTACGGTTGAGATAAAACTCATCAAATACAGAGACCTCATTTACCTGAGATTCAACGGATCGTGATGTGAAATAAACAGGGGTGGAGGCAAACACAGGGATGGGCGGCGAGGGGTGGCTGGACCTTCGGGCTAACCTCCACTGGGTTGCAAGATGGACCGCTGGTGGCCCCAGCCCAGGGCCCGCGCTCTCCCCCATCAGCACGGCAGTCTGTCGCCGCCCCAGGGTTCCTGGGGCCTCCCTAGCTCTGGAAGGTGGGAGTGGAGTGGGTGGCGGCAGGGTCCCTGGGGAACGACAGTGATCGCCGTGGAGGACAGGCCACCAGGGAGAGGCAGGACTCCCCACGTGCTACAGGGGTGTGCCTAGGGACGCGAGGACCGTCTCACAGTCCCCCAAACTATTGCTCTGTTCCCCATGGTGTGGCATTCCTAAAGGAGGGGCAGGATGCCAGGCTGCGATGGAGAGGCGCGGTGGGCAGCCAGCAGACAGGAAGACACAAGCGCGGTCCAGCAGGTCCAGCCACCCAGGTTGGTGCACAGGGCAAGGGCTTGCGGCCCAGCCAATCCCAGGAGGGACACAGGCACCAGCTGCTCACCCCTCAAGCCCAGCCCAATCCGCACAACCAGCCCCCGCCCCCACTATGGCTGTGCTCCTGAGTTTGGGCCCCAACAAGCACCACCCATACGGGGCCGACTCGCCCAGGGGTGGTTGAGGGGCTGACCCTTAGGGTCCCTGACCTCCACCTGGCTGGGTGGGTGGCAAATGCAAGGACAGTGGTGGGGGCAGGCCCACCACCTGCAGGTGAAGGAGTGGGGTGGGCACGGGCTGCAGGGGTGGGGGGGGGTCGCGCCCTTGCCCAGGGCTGGGGCGGCGATGGCAGTGCGGGAAGGGGTGGAGGCTCCTGAGGCGGGAGGGGCGTGGGCAGGATGGACCTAGGACTATGGCTTATATTGGCATTGGGGGGCTGCTTCTGCTCCGACATCCTCCGAGGGTCTGTACAGGGGGCGGGGCGGGGGCTCCGGCTCCCGGCACTGTCCAGCCAGGCTACTTCTTGAACATGTCCTGCAGCGGTCCGGGCAGGTACTTGATGACCGTGTCCAGGATGCTCTCGTCCTCCTCCTCCGGCTCGTCCCCACAGCCCGGCGGTATCGCTTTCTTGGGCCGAGTCAGGCTGCCCTCGGAGTTGGCCTCCATGGCAGCCTGCGCCTCAGCCTCGCGCTCCTCCTTCTTCTTGATGCCATACTGCGGGGAGCGCAGAGGGCGGGTCAGGCAAGGGGCCACGCTCATCCTGGTTCGGTGCCCGCCTCTGTGGGACTCACAGCTCCCAGGCAAGCTGGACCCTCCCTGCCCTAGACGACCCATCAAGTGATCCCAGCCCCCTGCCGGGTGGCAGACCCAGAGAACAGAGGGGCATGGAAAAGGCACTGGAGATGGGGCACAACCCAGCAGGTGTGGCCTGGAACCTGCCCCTCCTCCAGCCCTGCTTCCACAAGCCAGCAGTGGAGCCAGAACCTCCCACCTGAGTCCCCTGGTCCTCTACCTGGGCTCACACCTCCACACCTGGCCAAGGCTCCCTGGATGCAGTGACCTGGCCTCTGCCAGAATGCCCTGGAATCCCACCTATATGTGACTTGTCCCACCACTGCCTACCCTGCTTCTCATCTCCTGTGTCTGTCCCCAAGTCTCTTGTTTTTTCCAATGCTAGGAAGCAAGCCCAGGGCCTCAAGCATGCTAGGCAAACTCTCTACCACTGAGTTACATCTTCAGACCTTTTCTAGTTTTTGAGACAGGAGCTCACTAAGTTGCCCAGGCTGGCCTTGAACTTCCGATCCTCCTGCCTCAGCCTGCCAAGTAGCTGGGATTACAGGTGTGCGCCACTGAGCCCTGATGGAAACAGGCTCCTTGTAGATGTAATAAGGTAAGGATGGAGAGGAGGTCATCCTGGGTTTGTGAGGCCCTAAATGCAGTGACAGTGGCTTTGTAGGAGATACCTGTGACCAGAGGTTGCCAGCCAGGGAGAAGTAAAGGGGTTTCCTTGGCCTCTCAGGCCCTCTCACCTTTAACAGAGGTGGGAGGCACAGGGTCTCCATGAGAGGTGAGAGGGCTGCCCAAGAACATGCCAGCAGGGATGCCCCCCAACACCCTGCCAGTCAGGACAGCTCCAGTCGGTCGTCAGGGGGAGAGACAGCCACGGGCACCCACCACAGAGAAGCGGGAGCAGCCAGTCTTAGCCTGGGCTCCTCCCAGGACAGCCTTGCCCCGTAAAGGCAGCCTGGGGCCAGGACAGGAAGGAGCATGTGGCCAGTGTCCTGTGGGGAGACGGTGCGTGGGCTGGATAGAGGTGCTGGAAACTAGGTCAGGCCAGAACACGGATGGGATGGGCTCCGCAGCACTCCAAAGCAGAGCGCCCGGGAGCCACGGGCCAGCTCTAGGGTCACTAGAAAGCACACCTGTGTGACCAGCCACTGGCCAGACCACAGCAAGGCCCAGGGGCCTGATGACGGAGGTCAGACAGGCAGCACTGAAAGGTCTGTTGAGAGGCCACGGGTTCCAATCCATGGCTGGAGCCCAAAACATGACCAGATAGACTGGTCACCCTCTGGACCTGTCAGCATCCGCACAAGCTCAGGCTGAGTCTTTACCCAGCACAGGGGACACAGGGAGGGAGGTGCTGAGTGGGCAACCACACCCGAGCTCCTTCCCAGATGGAAGGTTCTGGCTCAGCCACCTACCGTGGGTGGCTGGAAGCACATGCAAATCAGGTGGTGCATATCAAATCCAGCAGCTCACACACACACACACACACACACACACACACACACACACACAGGTGGTGGACATGCAAATCAGGTGGGGATATGCAAACCAGGTGGTGAGCATGCAGATCAGGTTATGGGTATGCAAATCAAGCATAGGTATGCCAGGCTCCCCTCCTGGCCCCAACTGCTGGCTTTGTGCTGGGGACTGAGGGTAGTGCTCCAGGAACGTCCCCACATGAGACAGTCCCTAATGGCATGCCCACTTCTCCCTCTGTTGGAACCTGGGACACTGGAGGCTCATGAGGACGTGGGAGTTGGGCTCAGCCCTCAGTCCACACCTTCGGAAAGCCTAGAACAGCAGCTTGCCCACCCCCAGCTCCTGAGACAGAGGGGGTGCATGCAGCTCAGGGGAGGCTGGGGAGGCCAGGGCAGTGAGCAGGAGGGTCTAGCCGCAGGGTATCTGGGGAGTCACACCTGATGGGGGGGCGGGGTGGTTTTCCACCTGTGGGGAACAGGGTGGGGTGCACCAACAGCAAAGGCCCAGGGTCGGGGCTCTGCCAGCAATAGGATGTGGGTCTGGGCTGCAGGCGGGAGGATGGGAGCCCACCGCCTCCTGAGCGCCCCGATGGCTGGGACCAGGAAGCATGCAGGACCCCCCTGCAGCTCCAGGCGCCCTGGGGGCTTGGGCCCCTGCAGTCCCTCCCTGCTGGCCCACCCTCCCCATTGGGCCAGAGGGTCTGATTTTGAGGTTGTAGCTTCAGTGTTCCCCATTTCTCTTCCCAAATCCAGCCTGGCACAGGCCTGCTGAATTTGCAGGAAGATGAATTTCTTCACAATTTCCAGGAAACAGCAGTGGAGGAGGCAGACACCTTTCCTCCAGCCCTGATTCCCTGAGTCCCACAGGACTCCACCCCAGACAGACGGAGTCCTGCCCCAGCCTCCCAGAGCTCCTGCCCCCAGGCCACCCCTCCCACAGCAGCCCACTCCAGCCCCTCCCCTCAGCCCCCAGGGCTGTGGCTCTCCTCTCTCTGTCTCTGTTCCCTGACTCTGTCTCTTCCTGTCTTCCTAGCTCTGAATTGCTGAATTGCTATCTCTGTCTGACTCCCTCTCCCTTTCCCTCTGGCCGTGCCCTCTCCTGATTCTGCCAGCAAGGGCCCAGCTAAGGTGGGGTCTGCCCCACCTACCTCTGCATTGGCTCGGAGGCCCAGCCTGACTCTGGCTGCAGCAGGTCAGGTCTGTCCTGCTGAGCTGCTGTCCAACAGGCAGCTCCTACAGGACCCAGAAACAATCCAGGGACTGGTGACTAAGTGGGGTGTCGTGACGAGGTGGGTGTCCCTGGGGTGACATCGACCCTGCTCTCAGTCTGCAGTCCCTAGGGCAGGGTGGGAAGGGACCGCTGGACTGGCCCTCTGTGGGCCCCGATGTGCCTGGTGTGCCCCCTGCCCCACCCACCTCTTCTGCCCAGTCAGAAGGTATGGATTCTACACAAGGCTCAGCAGAGCTGGCCCTGTCCTGCTCAGAGCCCACCAGCAAGAAAGGGGACCCCAGTGTCTAAGCCATCCCACCCAGGGCCTGGGCATCACAGGGAGTCCCAGCTGAGGACTCTAGGAAGCACCCCATGCTCCTGCCCACCAGGCCCGTAGCACTCAGAGCTGGTCTGCCCTGGCCCACCCAGACCACCTGTGTAGGAAGCAGATGACCCACTGGGTGCCTGGGCTGTGGGTGGCCTCAAGCCCACTCCACCCACAGCGTGCCCTCACCCCACTCAGGCCCCAGACAGAGGCCCCTGTTCCCATGCTGCTTCTGGTTTCCCCCAGCCACCGCCAGCGGCGCCCACCGAGGAGGCAGGGCCTCTGACCTTCTCCAGGGCTCTTCCAAGCCTCCGCCCCAACTGCAGGGAAGAGGGGTGTAGGCAGAGCCCTGCTCCTGGAGGCAGACCCAGTGCCTGTCAGAGTGCTGGGCACTCAGGCCTCACTGGCAACACAGCCTCGCTGGCCCCACTCGGGCCCACTCTACACCCATTTCCCCACCTGTGACGAGGACACGGTGCTCTCTGGCTCCCCAGGGGGAAGGTCGCCCGGAGGACTTGGGAGCAGCTATGGCTGCCCACCAGATCCCCTCGGGCCTCACTGCCCAGCCACCTGTGGACCCCAAACATGGGGGCTCCCTCCCTGGGGGTGGAGTAACCCTGAGGGAGGCCATGGGTCCTGCCCAGCAGCCCAGGGCCACCCACGCCTTCCTTCCTGCAGGACTCCCCTGTGGGGGTGCAGGGCCCGGAGGAGGGGAGGCCGAGCCCGCAGCGAGCCCCTGGTATAGATGAGGCCCCCGACACCTCCCAGAGCTCCATGGATCGCGGTGGCCCAGGGAACCCACCTTGTCACGGATGCCCTGCCTCATGGCCTCGCGCTCTGCCTCCATCTTGGCGTACTTGGCCTTGCGCTCCTCCTCCTCCTGCCGCAAGGCCTCCTGCCGCTCCTCTTCCTTCTTGGCGGCATCGGGGTCCTTCTCCTCGTCACCCCCGAGCATCTTCCCCATGTCCTTGGTGGCCCCTGGGGACAGAAAAGCAGAATTAGCAGCACGCCCTGGACTCCGGCCCTCTTGCTGGCCTGGGGTCTGCGCTGTCCAGTGGGGTGGGGCTTGCGGGTGGCAGGTGCCGTGTGACTGTGGTGCTTCTCTGAGCTCCCGAGGGGCTGGCCTGTGTCCTCCTGGGTCCTGTGACCTGAGGAGGTGGCCTCCAGGGCGTGGGAGGTACAGAGGTATGTGGACACCAAGTCTGGGCCAGGATGGCAACAGGCCGCTGTGGGCGGCGCCCGACCCCCTGTGACACTGCTGGCACCAAGGCCTCAGTTCTGACCTGCCACCACCACTGTCCCTACAGGCTCCTGATGACTCTCAGGCCCCACAAGCGGCCCTGATCTCCTCCTGCGGTGGCTCTGGGGAGCAGGGCTGGGTGTCACCCAGGAAGGGGGCCCCCTGGCTGCAGCCCCTGCCCATGGGCACCACGGCCCTCCCTCTGCCTGGACACACTCCACGTGGGCTCTGGGTCCAGTGGGCACTCATGGAGCACTGTCTGTGTGGCTGGGCCCGCTGGGCGGAGCAGGGTCCACCGGCTCTGTCTGCCGGATGGGGTCTTCCCATCTGGCCCTTCAGCTCAGGCAAGCCTACCTACCAGGCAATGGCCAGAGTGGTGGCCACACCTCTGATCCCAGCGACTTGGGAGACTGAGGCAGAGGATCAAGGCCAGTCTCAGCAACTTAGCAAGACCTGCCTCAAAATAAAAAGGGCTGGGGATGGAGCTCAGTGGGAGAGCACCCCAGGGTCAAACCCCAGGGCCAGGGGGAGGAAGTAAGGCACAGCTGGCCCTGAGGACTGCGGGGGCAGCATGGTGGGCCAGGGGCCGGAAGGCCAGCAGCCACTGCTCAGGGGCAGGCACCAGTCCTGCAGAGGGGACTGGCTTCCTGGACCCCAGTGCTAACGCACTCGCTCCAGAGGGAACGCGGCTGCCAGGACCACAGCCGAGGCCGTGGGGAGCCTGATCCTGGCTGCGCAGCTCTCCTGACCCCGCCAGAAGCAGAGGGTGAGGCCAGGGCCGCACCCAGGGTCCCACTTATGTCCCCGCCCTGGCCCTGGGAGCCAGGCACTGCCACATCACTCTACAATGAGGACACAGAGGCACACTGTGGCCCACAGGACGAGGCCAGGACCCCATCCCCAGCCTCCACCTCCTCACAGGCTGGCTGGAGAGTGGAGTGTCCTGGGACTGGAACCCCAGGCTGTGGGTTTGCTCCTTGAGTCGACACCTTCTGCCCTGGGGGCCTCCTCCTCTTGGGGGAGTGCATGGCTCTCAGGGCAGAACACGGGGGCAGTACCTGGGCTCTGGTGGCCTCCTCCCCGCCAGCCTGCTGTCCCTGAAGGTGAGTTTGCACTTATGCAAATGAAGCTGAAGGGTTCACAGGGACCAGGCTGGGCCTTCCGGGTCCTCCTGGCACTGCTGTGGCCCCACAGGTGCTCAGCTCTTGACACTAGTGTTTGGGGCTGCTACAATTTACACCGTGAAGAGTTGGGACAGTGTCAAAAATAGACACGAAGGGCTGGGGACATAGCTCAGTTGGTAGAGTGCCTGCCTCGCAAGCACAAGGCCCTGGGTTCAATCCCCAGCACCGCAAAAAAAAGGAAAAAAAAAAAAGACACGAAAAAGACATGATACCAATATGTGACAATAAATCCCATTGTCACTACGACTACACTGCACAGATAGAAATGTGGGGAAACTCCATAAACATGACCCAGTTGCTCCTTGGGGTCAGTGGATTTTGGCCCCCAGGATGGCAGGCCCTCCAGTTCCAGGCCCCCAGGACGGCGGGCCCTTCCCCGCCCTCCCCTTCCGGCCCCCTGGGCAGCATGCGGCAGAGGGGACACCTCTGCAGGACCCCCACACACGGGTTCCACCACCCCTGCACTCCCACAGCACATGCTCCTCGTGGAGGGACATGGGGCCACAGGTGGTCACCGCCCCACACAACTGGACACACAGGGCACTGTCGGGGGCAGTGGACACAGCCCAAGGGTCCCAGTGCACCCAGGGCAGGGGACCCCAGGCAGCTGTGAGGGTGGGGTGAGCCACAGTGGGGGTGGGACTTGGGCCACCGACCCCGCCTGGAGAGCAAGGTGGAAGCCCTCTGGGTGGGCACAGCAGGTCCCTGGACTGAGGCGACCAGAGTCCGCACACCAGGCTGACTCAGAACGAGCCAGAAACACATCCTGCGACCTTTCCAAGGTCTCACAGAACATCAACCAAAGTCAGTCTGTGCCACAGGGAAGACCCCAGACCCATGAGCAAGGCCGTTACCACAAAGCAGGAAGTAGGACGTTCTGGCAGAGACGCAGGACGAGTGGTGCCCTCAGGCCTCGGCACAGCAGCTGCGTGGCCAGCAGCTCCACCTCTGGTGCGCACCCAGGCCGAGAGCCCGGCAGGCAGGAGCGCCCCTTGGGCCTAGGGAGTGGGAAGCCGGCCAGCGGGCAGTGGGCCTGGCTCCCCGTGGAGGGATGGAGCAGGGAGGGAGCAGAGGTGAAGCCCGGACTGGTGAGTGGAGAACGCTCTGGAAGCCGAGCAGCTGGCTGCATGGAATTGGGCCAGGCTCTTGCCACTGAACCCTGAACCTAAGGAGAGTGAAATGGTAGATCCACGTCACAGGCATCATCCCAACGGAGAGAGAAACGTCAGCTGTGATGACTCACGACCGTCTCACAGGCGGTCAGCCTCGGGGACACCTCAACACAGCTCCGAGCCAGCAGCCTGGCCCACTGGGCTGACCGGGGACAGCAGGACAGCCACGCACACAGGCCCCTGCCCTGTGCGGGGCCTGTCACAGCGTCTCTAGCGAGGCCCCCGCCCTACAGAGCCTGAGGGTGGGGCCCACGCTGTGGCCCTGGGCTCCCCAGGCCTCTGCAGGGCAGCCCACCTGGAGGAACAGCAGCGCTGGCCTCAGGAGGCCAGGCCTGGAGTCCTTGGCGCAGGGTGTGGCCTGCAGAGCCACGTGCCACTGGGCTCCGCAGCCCGGCGCGCTGCACCCCAACACGTCACAGACGGAGTGAAACACATTCTCAAAAAAATGCAGAAAACAACGATCTCTAAGAATTCACAGATGGGATCTTTCAAACACTGAGGAGATGGATGATTCCCAGGATGCTTAGAATGTTCTTGGAAGGGAGAAAAGGGAAGGAGATCCTCTGGGCTATTTCTGTGACATTAGCATAAGAGCAGCGCTAGCCACAGCCCAGAGACAGACAGACAGCGAGACAGACGGCCTGGGCCAGCCCAGCCTCGCGGCAGCTCAGATGCCACCAGGGAGGGACAGCAGGCTGCATCCCCGGGCTCTGCAGGAAGACAGCCTGCCGGGGTCCCAGGCCCGAGAGCGGCTCACACTTCCTCCAACACCCTCCTGACCCCACGCTGGCCAGAGGCGCAGCGGCTGGCCACATGAGCCCATGCCCCACCTGCAACTCTGGGCACCCGTGTCCCCGCAGCTCCCCGCCCTCCACGCCTGCAGACCCAGGTGACACTGCCCTGCAGCCCCCGCCAGGGCGGGGCAGGGAGGTGGAGCAGGGTGCCAAGCTCCCCTTTCTGCTCTGCAAAGGCCAAGGGCCAGCAGGATCCCCTCCCTGCCTGTCCACTGCCCGCCTCCCACACGTGGCCAAGGGCACAGCGACGAGGGACCAAGGCTGAGGGCCCGCGACATGACAGTGAGGGGACGGCCACAGACCAGGACAGTTTGCTTCCGGACGCCCAGACCCACATGCATGTTCCTCTGCTTTTCAGAACCCGAGGTTGAACTCAGGCTGCTGAGCTGTTGAGCTGCACGCGTCCCTTTTTATTTTTTTTTGGAGAGAGCATCTTAGTAAATCGCCAAGGCTGCCCTCCACCTTTCATCCTCCTGCCCCAGCCTCTCAAGCCTCTGGGGTTAGGGGCGTCCACACCACACCCAACTGGAATCCCTTTGCAAAGGGCTGCATGGAGGTGTGATTGACAGGTGGCACGTTGGGGGCTGGGCTCTGCACACCTCTCATGGACACCCTGGTGGAGACAGCAGCCCAGGGCCTCCACCCTGGCGCCCGATGCGGCACCTCCAGGGCTTCACCGTGCGTGGCGTGGGGCCGGCTCCGCGGCTGCAGGGCCTCCCTGTAGAGCTGCGCCCGACGGTGCATGGCGGCCCTGGTAGTGGTCGCCCTGTGGACGCCCTGCCAGCCCGAGGCCCTGCTGGTGTGCAGGTCTCCACGGCCCTCGAGGCCAGTAAGTTGGAGCAGGGGCTGCGCAGCCGTGCGGGGAGTCTAGGCTTCACTTTTGAGGAACTGCCAAGCTTTCCAAAGTGCGGTGTGCACAGCCTGCGTCCCCACAAGCTGACAGCCCCCATGGGCCTCTGGATCCTAGCCCTGCCGTGGCCCTCTTGACCCTGGCTGTCCTGAGGAGGTGCGATGTGGCTGTGTTTGCACAGCTTTGATCTGTATGTCCCTTGTGACTCCTGAGGCTGTGCATCTTTCTATAAGCCTGTTGGCCATCCTGCATCCTCTTTGGGGAATATGTATCCCTATCGTTTGCATTCTCAAGAATAAACTGTTAAGAACAGCCAAAGCCAGGTGCGGTGGCTCAGGCCTGCAATCCCAGGGGCTCAGGAGGCTGAGGTAGGAGGATTGTGAGTTCAAAGCCAGCCTCAGCAACTAGTAACTGTCTCAAAATAAAAAGGGTTATGGGGCTGGGAGTGTGGCTCAGGGTAGAGCGCTTGCCTAGCATTTGTGAGGCACTGGGTTTGATCTTCAGTGCCAAATGTAAAATAATAAAATAAAGGTCCATCAACAACTAAAAAAATATTAAAAGAAAAAAAAAAAGGCTGGGGATGTGGCTCTGTGGTCAAGCTCCCTTGGGTTCAGTCCCTGGGGCCAAAAGAAGAGGCCGAGCTTGCAGAAGATTTGCACAGGTGGCTCGGGAGCCTGGCTCTCCACCCCACGCCTGTCACCTGCGCCGCGTCAGAGGCATGCCCACGCAGCTGGGCAAGTAGACGCTGCACTGGCACTCGGGTTCAGGTCCCTCTGTCTCTGCGCCATCCTTCCTTCGGCCTTCACCCCCTGGGTCCTGGCAGCCGAGGCAGTCAGAGGAGCACGCTCAGAGCTTGGCCTGCGTCTCTCAGTCTGATGGTGAGGCTGGAGTTACATCTGGGAGCAGAGTCAGTGTTCCTCCGCCCCACCCTGCCCATGCTGATGCTGGTCTAGCCTCCTGCCAGGCTGCAGCCAGGGCCTAAGGGCAGCACACTGAAGGGCACGGGCCATCCCTGAAAGCAGAGGGTCCACGTGGCTATTTGTATCCTGCAGAGGTCCCAGTCCACTTTGTGAGCTTTTGTCTGTTTCAGGTTTGGCTGCTGGTGTCATTACTATTGAATCCTTGGAGTTCTTTACATATTGAGAATACCAGTCCTTTATCAGATATGTGATTTACCAGTATTTTATCTCAGTCTGTGGCATGTTTTTTGTTTTTTAATTTATGTTCAAATTCATGCAATCTTTATTTATTTTGAGAAGAGTTCAAGTGGTCTTCCTGCCTCAGCCTCCAGAGGAGCTGGGCTGACACGTGCCACCGCTATCCTGCTCGTGTGTGTGTGTGTGTGTGTGTGTGTGTGTGTGTGAGTTTTCAGAATTCACTCTTTCATCCAAGGTGTCAAATTCGTGGGCACGCAGTGTTTGTGGTGTCCTTCGTTGCCCTGACCTCCTTGGCTTCTCTTTCCTGTTCGCTGTCTTGGCTCTGATCTTCACTACCCATCTCTTCTGCAGCTGCCTGTTTCTAGCTGATGGAAAGCTGCTGTCAATCATTTGAACCTTTGTCTTTCTGAAGCTTTCGCGGTACAGCGTCCCCTCAGAACACCGTGGTCCTCTCTTCGTGTCCACCCCATTCATGGTGCTCTCTGCTTTCCCCGGGTCTCTCCTGCGACTTGACTCCTGCTGGTGGATCTCAGTGCTCAAGAGGTGGACCAGGCCCTTCCTTGCTGGGGTTGTGTCTGGAGCGGTGTTGAAGGTCGGTCGCCAGCCTGGCCCACCGGCCACTTCCTCTGCCGTGCTCTGCCACGAGGGGCCATCCGCACTAGGCCAAAAGCAACCAGTGGAGCCTGTGCAGGTGGATGGGAGCCTCTGAACCGTGACAAGCTGGGCCTTCCATCTGAGTTGGGTCTCGGGTGTTATGTCACAGCCTGGAGTGCCGCGCTCCGCTCCCTTCTTCCTTTCCGTCCCCTGCGGCCAGGGATACGCTCTGTACACCTGGAACCCTTCACCTCCTCAGGCCTGGCCCACTGCCCACAGGGGCATCTCAGAGCTGCAGTGTGTGCGCCGTGGCTGGGTGGGACAAGTGCTGCCCAGGGCCACACTGGCTCGTGGCTCTCGGCTCTTGGCCCTCTCCAGGGTGGACCTGACCCTCACCCAGAACCCCGTGCTGTCTCTCCTCTGTTCCTGTGGTGGCAGCTCGGCTCCGGGCGGGCGGCTGGTCCTTTGGCCATGGCAGGGACTCCTTCCCCGGCTCCGGCTGGTGCGCGGCGCTCCTGACTGTGTAAGGTGGGCTTCCTGCGGCCGTCATGAGCTGGAGCTTGCTGCTCCTACCCGAGCTGGAAAGCTCTGCCTCTTAGCCAGCGTTCCCGGGGACAGGGGAGCCGCGGGCTGCTGCACCACGGCCTGCCCACCACAGCCTGGAGGCCGACAGGAGCCACCGCTCCCAGCAGCCAGCCCAGGAAACGCCCCCACGCCCTGCAAGAGAGGCGTCTGGGCCTGCTAGGTGCCGCCCGGCCAGTGTGCCCAGGGGGGGGAGCCGGACCACCAAAACTCACGGGGAGCCATCTTGGCACCCCACGCAGCCTGCAGCCGCAGGGCACCTGCAGGGACAGGGACAACACCCAGGGACAGGGACAACACCCACGTGCCATCCACAGTGCCACCAGAGCCCCGGGGAAGGACGCTGGCCACGACGTCCTCCAGAAGCTGCGAAGCAGACTGCCGCCCCCGCCCCAGGACACAGGAGACCCACGTGCCCCCGGACCACCCAGAGTCCGCCCAGGCCCTGTGCTGGCTCGGGGGCCTGTGGAGCGTGGTGGGGGGCCCGTGCGTCAGAGAACCCCGTGAACGCCCCAGGGGCCTGAGCCCACCTGCGGACACACCGACAGGGTGCGTCCAGAGGGACAGGGGCCAGAGCCACACTGCCATCAGGGGACAGGAGGGCGGCGCCTGCCAAGCTCACGCGGTCCAGGCCCAGCTCCCAGCACCACAGGAAATGAAAGGTCACGGTGCCGCAAGGAGAAAGGACAGACAGACGGCAGAACCGCAGCCACTCTGCTCCCCACAGGGCACCACCGACCGGCGCAGCGTGACCACAGGGCCTCAGAGGCACCACGCCGGGCGGGAGCTCTTGTGAAGGCCCCAGTGGCAGCATGGGAGCCGCTGGCCGAGCCCAGCACCCAGTGAGGCCTGGGCTGAGGCGCGTGGGAGGCCATGGGCTCCCCTCCCTGGTGACCCCAGCACCAAGCACCACCTGGATATCCAGAGGTCACTTCCTTGGAGAAATGGAACCAGAAACACCCAGGCAGTCCCCAGGCACTGTGAAGGGCAGGGGACCGTGGGTCTGCAGGTGGGCAGTGGGGACATCTGTGTCCTGAAAGAACAGTCTTCACGCCCGTCCACATCTGCCCTCTGTCCCGTCATCCAGCCACACAGGATCCGCTTCTGGAGACAGGAAGCAAAACCGAAAACCCAGGCCAGGAAAGGGGCGAGCAGCTCATAAGTCCAACGCCACGTCCACACTGCTCAAGCCAATGGCCAGAGGGCAGGCCTGCTGCTCCCAAATGCTTCCTATAAACAGAACACCCAGGCCCGGGCCTCAGAGGACGGGCCGCCCAGTTCCCTGCACTAAGGACACTTGGAATTACAAATGCAGAAAATAAAAATTAGATTAAATGGTTAGAAGGTAGAATTTTGGAACCATCTCCCAGAAAATAGAATGAAAGATGCAGGCAAAACGTACGAAAGCAGCACAACACTGAGCGGGGGCTTCCAGACAGACGAGGAGCAGGACAGGCCCGTGACGAAGGGCGCCCGGACCCAGAGCCACACCAGCGGGGGATGAGGAAGGCCAGGGTCTTGCCGTTTCTCAACGCCGGCAGAGAGACACGGGTCTCACACACGCCCTGGAACTAGGTCTGCTCCGACTCTCCCCAGCACCTCGGCCTGGGACAGCAGAGGGGAGGCTGCAGAGTCCAGGACCCTGCCCACCTGCAGTTTCTGCCCACCTGCAGTTTTATACCCAGCCCAAATGCCTCTCTGGAGGGAGGATAAAGACACCTCGTACCACCCCTGCACCTGTCTCAGAACGGACAGGCAACAGCCCAGCAGCACGGCACTGAGTGGCCATCTCCACAGCCACCAGTCGGGAGGAAGGGCAGGAGGGGCCTCAGGAGGGAGACATTCCAACCATCTGACACGTCACCTGCGTGAACAGAACGAGCTGGGGCTGGTGCTGTCGGGAGGGGGAGGAACCAAAGGAAACCCAGACCCACACTCGCCTGAGGCTTCACGGGAGATGTGCCAGGCGCCTGCTGGGTTCCTCGGGGACAGTGTTACCGTCCAGCGATTCACCTCCAGCCGGTGACCATGCTGGAGGGTGATGCCCTGAGCATCAGAAGAAACCGGAAGCTCCCGACCCGGGGAGGGATGAGGCTGGCACCTGAGAGCGGCAGCTGGCCGAGCACCGCTGACCAGGCCAGCGTGCACGCACGCAACGCACACCACGAGTGGCTGCTGACCCAGGCCTCCGGGCAGCAGGCTGCCCAGGTCCCCACACGAGGCTGCACCCAGAGTTCAGGCCACGCTTACCTGAGCCTCATCATCAAAAGACAGAGCTCTCACCCACCTGCCAGCAGGCAGCCCTAGCTCGGGTGGGAGGCGCCCCCAGGAGCTGGAGAGCCTGAGCAGTGCCCAGGCGGTCGCCAGCGTTCCAGTGGCCCCAGGGCCCCTGCCTGGGGGCCTCCCAGACCTCACCCTTCTGCTCATTCAGCCCTTTAAAACACCCCTGAGGGTGAAGCTGCCCTGGGGCCTCCACAGGACAGCTCGGGCTCTCTCTCCAGCCTGGGCAGCCTGGGTCCCACCGTGGTCAGGCAAGGCCCCGGGCAGGCCCGGCAGCAGCTTTCCACATCCAGCTGGGTGACTTGCAGAGTTCTGCTCCTCACAGTGGAATTTACTGCTCTTGAAGAAAAGAATATTCCTCTGTGTTAAAGGTATTTGTAAACACCACTCGCGTAACCAGACGCGAGATCAGAATGTTTCCTACTTACTAAGAAAAGAGAGTGTCAGGCGAGGCCTCGCCTCTAGATCCGAGGGACCAGAGGGAGGGAGGGAGCGGGAGCAGAGCCGGGGTCACCCCGACACCCAGCCCTCTGGAGGGAGCTTGGCCAGACCCCGCCTCAAGGAAAACAGAAAGGCCGGGGGATGCGGCTCAGCAGCGAAGCTCCCGGGTTCCACCCCTAGGACCAAAAGGCAAAAGAAAAGAACAAATGCAGGCTGGGGCCACGGCTCAGGGGTGGAGCACTTGCCTGACAGGAGAGGCACTGGTTTCCATCCTCGGCACAGAAAAATGTGAAAGTACAGGGAAGTCGGAAGGGAGGATCTGAACGTCCCAGCACAGAGAAGTGACACAGGCCTAGACAGGGACTTCCGCCGGTGCCCGGCAGGACCACCACACCCTGGCCACGCTGAGCGTCTCCTGTACCTGGGCAGCACGCAGTGCCATTGGCCACTAGAAATGGAAGCCGGACTTCCTGAACACACGCAGCTGTCGGCTGGCTGACAGGGACCAGCACCCAACACACTTGTTTTTTTTTTTTTTTTTTTTGTGGT